>JAGVVM010021972.1:0-25210 GCA_019149425.1 Psidium friedrichsthalianum
CCCCTCCACTTCCGCCCCTCCTCCCCCGTTCTCTCCTCCAGGCTGCCCTGCCCCCCGTGGCTCCCCGTTCGCTAGTACCACCTCCTCTGCAGCTTCCCCTCTCTCTTCTTCTCTTCTCTTCTCTTTCCCTCTTTTCTCCCTTTCTCCTTCTCTGACTACTTCTGTCTTCCCTCGGCTCTTCTTCTTACCTTCTCCTTCCTCCTTTTCCGTCCCTCTCGTCGGCTTCTTCTCTTCTCCTCTCCCCCCCTCTCGCCTCTCGCCCTCTCTCCCCTCTTACCTTCCGTCCTCTGCCTCCCCTTTCTCTCTTCCTCTCCTCTCTTCTCCCTCCCCTCTGTTTATCGCTCTCCTTCTCCCTCCTCCTTTCCTCCTACTCCTCTTCCCTCTCTCTCTAATCCCACCCCCTTATCACCAACCTATACTTCCTATTCCCGCTCTCTAAATCTCAAGCATCGCTTTTCACGAGCTCGACCTCTTTTCTCCTCCCTTCCTCCCCCACCCTCCCCTCCGCGTCCCCTCGCCTCCTCCCCTATTCCCCTTTTTTATGAAAAAAGGAACATACATTGTTAGCAAGGAAAATCATAATTCTTTTATTAGGCATGGTATAGAGATAACATTTCTGTACAACATTTTTAATAATAGAAATAATAGTAAAAATGATTATATGTTTGAGGGCAAACATAAACGAAATGTCCTATTACTAAGGCTATAACTCTTGTTCCATTTGCAAACGTCAGAACAATTTATTTCACCCAGCATCGGCTTATTTCTAGATTTTGTAATAACATGCAAACATGAGACGTTGCAACAGAATCTAGAAACCTAATCAAATTAATTTCAATAAGCATTGACACCATACCTTCATAAGATTGGTCATTCGGCTTGACTTTCAAACTCGTGAGGCGCTTGTTACAATTCCTTTTCAGTGCTCCATCATACTACAATGATGACATTTCCCTTTTCAATCTTTGGCTTTAGTTAACAACTCCCTTTTAGGCTTCCTTTTTTTTTTAAGAAAAAGTCTTACTTCTTAAAGACAAAGCTTTATCCTTAGCCATTATGCTTGGCTTGGAGTTGTGCATTTCCTTCTAATAAACCATAAGCATACTATGTAACTCAAGTTAGGATTTTCTCTATATTATGCAGTGGAGGTTTTGGATAAATCCGGATAAGGAATCGAGCAATGATTGGAGAATTAAATCCATGGCCAATTCATTATCCATAATGAGATCTAATCTTGCCAGCTCGTCAATATGCTATATCATCTTGAGGATATGATCATTCATAGATGTTCCCTCAGCCATCTTCATACGATATAGTGCTTTAGATATCTCATATCTAGAGATGGACTATTTCATCAAATCATTCCTTTAGTGTAAAATAATCGACCGTGTACTATCCATATTCTCATACTTCTTTTGGAACTCATTATCTATAGAAGCAAACATGTATGACCTAACTCTTTAAGTCATCCTCTTTTTACTTCTCGTATGTTTCACGTTCCTCTTGGGTCGCACCCTCATAGAACAAAGATGGCATTTTCTCTGTCGAGCGCATATCTAAAACTGTTCTAGATTGGGAACGAATTCTCAAGTTCCTCAGCCAATTATTGAAATTAGGGCTAGTTAAGTAGTTCTTGTCAAGAATCATAAGCTATAGGTTTGTGCTCACCATTTTAGCGGAGTATATAAAAAATATGGTGCATAAAATTTAGTGTTAGGTGTTGTACTTTGAAAGTTGCTATTTCATAAGACCTTTAAATGAAATAGATGCTCCTACTAATTTATTGAATCTCACACTTTAATGAGAGATGACAATCTCTTTTGGGTGAGATTGCTAGTGGGGATTGGAGTTCCATCAGTTCATAGTCCACCTCACCCTGACAATATTGGTGTCTATGAACTAGATGAGTGAATCAACTTATTCAACGTATCACATAAGAGTTCCAATCACAACTTCGACCTCCAGACCCTGAAAGTCCCATCTGATAGTTATGGACTTCATAATCATAGTTAAGTCTGACCCATAATCTCTTCTAAGTATTAAAAAATGTAAACGACCCCTTATCTAAAAGTTATTGGAAATTATCTGGTTTCAACCCTACAATGGTTCAATATTATAATCGATACTTAACTGCTATGTATCCATAGCTATTCAATCAATGTTTATAATAGAGGATCAAACCCACGACAATGAAAGCCACGAGTCCAAAATCCGTTATGACTAATATTAGAATAAGGAGATTAAGGCCATAAATTATCCTATTTGGTCTCATCTTGCATACTAACCCTTTAGCACGCTTTTCTAACAAAACAGACAGATAGATGTCAAATATGAACACTATCCATTTCGATGCAAGTTCAACGAATCTCGAGTGAATAAGATCATGTTAAACAATCACAACCAAAAGTAGATTTTCGATTCATGATTGATTTAGTTCAGTCATGTCAAGTTGATGTTAATCAATTTCAATAGACCTTGAGATAGAAAAACGACTTTCAAAATGTCACGCCCCTGACCTTCACGAGTGCGCGACATCTCGCTTACCTCGAACCTCGGTCGATAAGATTTGCGACACCCAGGAATGTCGCCGACCGAATTTCAAACCTTTTGAACTCGCAGTCACGGAAGCAATAAATCCCCATACAACGACTGAGCAAGGAAAAGCACAACCAACAACACTCGCCTTCTTCTCATTGGCACCATCCATTAGCTTCCTCGTCTCCGTCGTTCGATCCAATGCCAAACCTACACATCTGAAAATATAATCCCCAAACGGGGTGAGCTAACACGGCCCAGCAAGTTCACCCTCTAAATCTCGTTCAGGATGACGCGTAACCCTAGACTCTCCCTAAGCATGCAATGCCTACCCTCAACTCAATCACAGCCACAAACAAGCAGTCAATCATAGACACACATCGACAGTTAACCAATAGTCAATCTCATGCGATCAATTACACACCCTAGGCACATACATGGTCAATATCTGCAGACACCTAAACAAGTGCAAATTTACCTGGATTCGATTGTCGATTATTCTATTGAGCTAAACCGACCTTTCTAGCCATAATTTATGCAATCTAGCCCTCAAATTCATCTTGTCCTCTGCGAATAGTAACTCCGGCCATGAACAGTATTTTCTGGCGACTCGCAATGCAATTTCTTCCCTTTTCGCACCTCAAACTACTTTGCCCGACACCCCAACTTTCTATCCAAACTATCTAGTATCCAAAACCACATTTCTAGCCCAAAATGCACAAAAAATGCTCTCGGGTGAACAGTAACACCGTCGTGAAACAGTAACGCGAGAAGGAAACGGTCCGTTCTAGCTCGATTCGACTCCGATTCAAGCCTAATTTCGCCCTAGCCTTCGTCTATCGATTACCTATCATCCTACTCAAGATTTAGGAGGAAAACTCACCGAAAAACTGGCGAGAAAGCCCCCAAACAGATCTGGAAACAGGGGCTCAAACAGGGCAGCAGACAACTTCGCGCACCTCTCGCTCAAACTGAAATTCGGAAGATCTAGAGATGATATCGGGATGATTTTTGATTCAAAATTTCAAGGAGACAAGACGAAGAAACTTACTGTTGGGCGAAAAAAAATCAACCGACGAGTCGAATGCCGTGAAAACAGCGAAAGACTACTAGACAGCAGTAGAAAACGGCCTGAGAAGGAACAACTTCGTTTCTGTGCTGCGATTTTTGTAGGAGGTTTTGGGCGATCCGTTTGAAGATTATCGAAGCTCGAGGTCTTACGAACGTATAGGCGGAAAACGGTGCTCGATTCGGAGTCCGGATGACCCGAACGACCCATTTCCGCCCGGGCGTGCGTGCTGGTCGCGCTAGAACGGCTCTTGGCCGAGAGAGAGAAATGGACTTGGGCACACAAAAATGAGAGGAGAGAGAGATAGTATGGTCAAGGAGGGAGGGAGGGAGAGAGCTCTTGGCTTCCTTGGCAAGCCAAGCTTGAAGCTTGGAAGGCAAGCCCAAGGTGAAGCTTGCTTAGCAAGCTTGGACAAAAGTCCATCAACCGACCAATGGAATGCCTACAAGTGTCCAGGGTGGGATTCTCATGCCATGAAGTCAAACCGGCAGCCAATAAGGTGTGGACATGTGGTGATTTGAGTAGATAAGGTTGGATTAATTTAACGACAAAGAAATGGGACCCGGTGACTCGATCGGTAGACGAAATTTTGGAAATTGAGAGTTTACAGCCTAAATTATCCTATTGATGAGGCGAACCGAAATTTAACGTCTGAACTCTCTAAAAAAACACTGATTAATTTCTACGGAACTGAGAGCGAACCGGGTTCAAAACGGTCATTAACTTCCACCGTTACTTTCACACTCCAAAGCAATTTATCAGTCCTGAAACTCGTAGAATCACATCCAAACCATTTTGCGACATCCAAGAAATCTCAATAGTCCAAATTCGAGATGTTACACAAAACATAAAACGGTTTATTGCAAGAACCACGACGAACTTAACCAATCAAATGTGCCTATGTCGACTTGATTGTTATGTTCTTGAGCTCCACAAATATTGAGGCTTTAGTTTAGACACAACCTAATCTCATGATGAATCGAAGTTGTAACTCATACACGAATGTCGCCTCGATTTTGGTAGTAATCCCTTTGAGATGAAGCAATCCGGGCTTGCCTTTAGATCACGAACAACGTCACAACCCTCAAGTGTTTCACGCAAGAACAATCTTATGTGTGCACAAAAGAAATGGCACAAGAACTTACACGCATGAACAACGGGCCAAGGGAGAAAATCAACCCCAAACCTTTGCCCCTAACCCCTATTTATAGGGGTTAGGGTTTAGGGAAGGAGATAGCTGGTTTAGCCACCTGATCTACTGCCTTTGACCCGTCATTAGTTAAAGGTGGTTACCGCCTTTGGTCGTCGACATTACTAGCTAGCTAAGCCAGCTAGTTTCGACTGTGGCCGTGGCAGGGGTAGCCATGCCGAGCCACCTCACCATCTCATTGCCGTCATGATCCTCATGGAACGATCTTCTCATAGTTTGTGTTCTACCTTCGGATAACAAACCTTATCCTCTGACAACTATTGAATAAGAAACCTATCCCTTGTCCTTTGACTTTTCTTGGATAAAAAATCTTATCTCTTATCATTTAGATAATAAACCTTATCATCTCATGATTCGTGCATATGTCACATCAATATGACATCATGCTGAGGTCGCACTTATATCACATGCTTATCTGTTCGTGATTAGAAATTAAAATCAAATCTAATTTCAGTTCGACTATCAATCCTGTACTTAAACAAGGGATAGATCAGATTGTCACGTATGACTATGACTTTGTATGTAAACAAAGCATGACCATCAAGTATAGAGGTAGATCAACAACCCGCCAATATGCGCACTTGTGAACCATAGCCATTCCTGACCAAAGCATGAGCGATTAGAGGTTGACTCCATGCAAAGCTTCAATGCTTGCTAATTGTTCAACGTGTGTCACATTCAGTAAACTCGTCTAATACGAGCACGTACTTCTAAATTAGACATCAAATGGCCAATGACTTGTGACATCCGTCCAATACTCAATAGTTTGAGTATCCAATACTCAATAGCGAAGTTCAGAATGCACTAGTCTCAACATGATCATTGACATCCACTTAATGATCCATTGATTAGAAACTATTTAAAGATCGTGTGTAATTGAGAGCTGTCGCACATATTCTCAACGTATCGAGAATAGGTTCAGTCACAACTGATCTTATGGACTTTATCCATTAGAAAAATGGGACATAATGAATGAACACATCATGCCATTAATATGTTTGAAAGTACAAAAAAATGTCTAGAATACAATCATTGCATGGTTGCTTTAGGGCATACACGTAACAATGGTTGTACGAGAAGATGTAAACGTACAGTACATATCTACGCATAGAATAATAGCAAATCTTATGACAAAGTCAACTATTAGCGATGTTTTCCTGAGTTATGTGTTGACAAATGGATTAATTCTCTATATTAAAATTTCTAGGATTGCATAGAAGTTGAAGTACTGGATATTTATTTTTTCCAAAGTTCATAGTTAATGGTATATTCCATTATTATTAATGCTTGAATTTGTTCGATATTTATGCATATTAATGTTTAGTATATTATATTGAGAAAGTATGTCAGATAGATAAGAAATCAGCCCATTCACATGGGCAATTGCCTCTATTTATTGTGTAATAAATTGAGATGAGATAATTTTAAGCTTATTATCTAGATGATAATTGAGAACTCAAGCTTAAAGTATAGATGTTGCATTAATAGATTGTTAAAATGAGGTAATAATGTTTATTATGTTCGAAAGTGAAATAGCCAACATATTTCAGTTTATCTATCTTTATTCCTAGATCTGAGTTTTGATAGATGATTTGAACATAGTAAATTTATGAACTTAAGTTGGACATTAGGTATGTCCGAAAAGTATTAAGTGGAAAGACATACACTCCATAGGAAAGGAGAGAATGCTATAATACGTATTTCATACTGCGTATGCATGAGATCACATTTTATCTTTGTGTTCATAGGTCAACCAATTATGATTATTTGAGTTTAATCATGATTATGAATACAATATATACATAATGCTTAAAGAGATGAAGAGAGATATGATATAAATGTGATCGATTGATCTAGAGTACTGCATATTGGATCTACTCTAAGTTAATGTGCCCATTTTGAGCTGCTATATACTTCCAACGGATGTATGATAGTGAGCTCTCATAGTATGCTGGTCGCATAGATTATTTGTTTATATGAACCTTGCAAAGAAGAGAGTTATGAATAGCTCATCATGGGCGAGAAGGAGATGTTGGATTATATGGGGTGTATGGGAAGTAACATGGTTTGCTCATATAGGCTACCACATCCTTTTACCTATGTGGATAACTGCCAAGGCAGTTATTATTTTTGAAAGTGAATAAGAATCATGTTTCTTCATTCTATCAATTGGTTTTATCGCTTCAGATGTTCACTATACAGAGAGAAAAGGGAGAACAATGAAGAAATCAACGATGAATCTCTCTTGAATGTCAAACTGATAAGGGCTCTCTCAAGACTGCAATGGTAACTTTTATCCCTTGTGTGATATAATTGTTTATGATTAGTGATTCAAGTATAGTTTTTGGCTTGTTAATTTTGCATAATTCGCTGCATATGTAATGGGATTAGCTCTCTTCATAATATTTCACAATCTCTCATAGAGAACTCATTCAAAAAACTCATAGAGAAAATAGATAATTTGTCTTGGTTGCTTTGCACACAACTAAACTAAAAACGACGTTCACATTTTTCTCTCTGCTCGTTGTACGGTTTCTCTTTTCTTCATGTGGCCCTAAGTTGGTATGACATTTCTCATAGGAACCCTGAGCCTTTTGTGTGCCCTTTTTAACCAGTCAATAAAATTATGTTGATCGGGACCCACATAATATTCTTCCTGGCTTTTGGAGTTGGACGTCCACTTTTCATCATCGAAGAATCCATATCTTGATCAACTTTTTCCTTTTCAATAGAAAACAAAATCCCGCATATATACTTATATGACTTCAGAAAGGAATTCTAATCCAATTAGAACTTTTGGATTTATTTCCTGATAAATTCAGTTTAACAAACCAATATCCTTAGTTAGATCGGTTCCATAGACTAGTCAAACTCTAGAGATAACATTAATGGGCAAGCCATCGTCCTATCTTGAAATCAACCAATGATTTTAGACATCATGTTTTTTTGGAAGAATTCGTCGACCCCTTTGTTGAGTGGGCAAGTTTCTGTTGACTCTACAATTGCAACTCTGGAAATGCTAGAATAGAATGGTGTTGATCCACCTACTTCTCGGCTTCCTTGAGTGAAACGTGAATTGGCTGATTTCGATTCATGTAGCATAGTTTCAGGCTCTGTGGATGACTTTTGTTGCTGGAGCTTCTGTTGTATGAGAGCGCTGCTTGGTCCGGCAATTTGAATCAAGCGAAAGAAGAGATCATTTCTAAAGTCAAAATTTTAGAGACGAGGTGAGAAGTTAGGTAGAAATTAAGTGTGAGAGTTTCTACCAAAAAAAGCTAGAGATTGATTTTGGGCGTTCTCACTTTTAACACTGGGTTGTTTAGGTTTATTGTCTAGGTTCATATACTCTCACATATCAAAAAATGGAAAGAGAAGCAGCGGATGGTTCTTTTTCTCTTATTAACATATTCTAAAGATCTGTATGCACTTACTATCATTATCTTGCAATTTAGATCCTTTTGCAAAATACTCAATGATTATATGTTCCTAATATTTAGACCCTTTTGTTGCTTAATGCCTGTGCACCAATACTTTGTATTGATGCACAAGCATTTTGTGAAGTCAATACAAGGGCGGACTCGTCACTCCACGAAGTATGAAGTATCTCTAGTCTCATTGCTTTTTGAACCATTTCATATGCAAGTCATTTGTCAATCTTTCGTGGTTGCAGTAGAAAACACTGGTATGGTCTTGGTTAGTCTTTTGCTGATAGAAAAGAACTAACTACAGTTTAGAGTTCTTATTAATCGAAGTGCTTTTCCTGGGACCCAATGTAGGATAGGTAAAAATCAACTATGATTCTTCGACATGCTGAAACATACTGGGATAACTATACCGCTGAATACAAAAAACAACCACCCCAGAACGTGCATGCGCATACACACACACATTACTGAAAGCTATGTTACACCAACTCGAGATACGACACGAGATACGACATGACGCGACACGCCGACACGTGAATTCTAAAAAAATAGAGGATTCCACATGTTGGGACATGTTGTATATTATATGTATATTTTTATATATACTTAATAATAATAACCCATAATGTTGAAACTATTATTAATCTCCTCCTTAAAATGTCTCAAAATTCCGACCATAAAAAGAAAGGAAAGGTCTCAAAAAATATATCATGTGTAGGCAAATCAAAACCATACCCCATACCTTGCGATACTAAGTGACAAAGTTTAGGCCAATTCCAATAACATAATAACACATTCCACCATTAAATTTAACATTTAACAATAGGTGGAAAACAATAAACAAACCCCATTTCACCATAAAAAATAACAAGATGTCATTGATCTACATTATCTGCTCCTCCTAAAAGAAGAACGGACTCTATATTTGGCTTATCAAGTGAAAGACTTGCAACTTCAAGCACCCCAACATCTTGAAACATGGCAAATGCATTGTGGACACCTAAATTTTGATTTTTGATTTTTTTTTCATTATATTGCACAAGAATGAGAATTTATTCTCACAAAAAATATTTCCTCATGATTTGCATATTTTATTTTATTCATGCATTGCATTTGCATCGATTTGGACCGGCAGAGAAATTGAGCCTAAATCAAAGAGTCCTAACCCATCGGGACTCTTCAATATTTTGAAATTAAGAGCTTTAAGGAATTAAAACTCCTAAATTCAGAATTTCTAATCTAATAGCCCTAAACTAATCCTACCTTAACTAGGTTTAATCCAATGGTCCATAATAACTCCTACTCCTAATAGGACTAGGATTGGTCTTAACTCTATATAAGCAACCTTAGCTCTAGAGTTAAGGAGAGGCTAGCAATTTTGGGAATCCACAAGCACAACTCAGAAATTAGAGAGAGTTCTGGAGTTTTTCTTTAGGCCGAATTTCATATATGCCTTCAGTGACAATTCCGCTCAGTGGAAGACCCGTCTTACTGTTGTCCCCGCAACAAGTCCAACACTGGAGAACCACTTCAATAGCTGTTGTCCAACTGCTGATCGACACCAACTCAACCTCGTTCCTATCCCTGTTCGGTGCAATTTTGCATGTTGATCAGTGTCCTTGAACCTCAAGCCAAAATACCGCTGTTCGGGGCCTAAAAAACAACAGTCTTAGGTGACTTTTACTGCTGGATTGGTGTAGAATTTTCGCTAAATACTAAGTAAGTTTTCCTTACTTTTGATTGCAAAGTACGTCCTGATTGGAGCTCATTTTATTGTTGTTCACATAGAAAACATCATTGTTTGGGACTGATTCTCAAGCGACTTCACTACCATTCAGCTCAAATTTTTGCCCTGTGTTTGAAGGTAATTGTTTTGCTATCTTATGCTATTTTGTGGCTATTCGGGTGATGTTATTAGTGATTTTGCTATTGTTTAGACCCAAAATGAAGCTGTTTTAATTGCAAATTATGCTTGTTTGATTGGAAACTTGCATATATGTTTTGATGATTCAATGACGTACACGATTTGCAATTAAAAACAAAAAAAAAATCTGTTTTTTGGATGCTTAACTCTCATGACCAAACTTGGCACAATTTTTCTAAATTAAAAACCCAAACTCGAGCATGTTCTATCCGTGGCCATTCGAATACAATTTTTTTTTCAAATCAATAAAAAGGGAAGTTAGCCAATTCGATCTATAGCCGTTTAGATCCGATTCGTTATCTTCTCAAATCAATTTTTGGGTTTAAGGAAGTGGATTTTTTTGAAAAAATTCAAGAGGATTATCCATGGATTGCATTGTTGTTATCATGTTTTGGATATTCATTGATTATCATATTTGTTTTGGATTACCTTATCTCGTTTGAAATTTTCATAAAAAAAAATCGAAAATTTTAGTAAGATATGGTTTCTTAAAAACCATATCTAATTGAACTTTTAGAAAAAGATAAGCTTCTTAGAAAGCTTATCTCATTGAAAGCTTCCAATGAGATAAGCTTTCTAAGAAGCTTATCTTTTTCTAAAAGTTCAATTAGATATGGTTTTTAAAGAAACCATATCTTACTAAAATTTTCGATTTTTTTTTTATGAAAATTTCAAACGAGATAAGGTAATCCAAAACAAATATGATAATCAATGAATATCCAAAACATGATAACAACAATGCAATCCATGGATAATCCTCTTGAATTTTTTCAAAAAAATCCACTTCCTTAAACCCAAAAATTGATTTGAGAAGATAACGAATCGGATCTAAACGGCTATAGATCGAATTGGCTAACTTCCCTTTTTATTGATTTGAAAAAAAAATTGTATTCGAATGGCCACGGATAGAACATGCTCGAGTTTGGGTTTTTAATTTAGAAAAATTGTGCCAAGTTTGGTCATGAGAGTTAAGCATCCAAAAAAACAGATTTTTTTTTGTTTTTAATTGCAAATCGTGTACGTCATTGAATCATCAAAACATATATGCAAGTTTCCAATCAAACAAGCATAATTTGCAATTAAAACAGCTTCATTTTGGGTCTAAACAATAGCAAAATCACTAATAACATCACCCGAACAGCCACAAAATAGCATAAGATAGCAAAACAATTACCTTCAAACACAGGGCAAAAATTTGAGCTGAATGGTAGTGAAGTCGCTTGAGAATCAGTCCCAAACAATGATGTTTTCTATGTGAACAACAATAAAATGAGCTCCAATCAGGACGTACTTTGCAATCAAAAGTAAGGAAAACTTACTTAGTATTTAGCGAAAATTCTACACCAATCCAGCAGTAAAAGTCACCTAAGACTGTTGTTTTTTAGGCCCGAACAGCGGTATTTTGGCTTGAGGTTCAAGGACACTGATCAACATGCAAAATTGCACCGAACAGGGATAGGAACGAGGTTGAGTTGGTGTCGATCAGCAGTTGGACAACAGCTATTGAAGTGGTTCTCCAGTGTTGGACTTGTTGCGGGGACAACAGTAAGACGGGTCTTCCACTGAGCGGAATTGTCACTGAAGGCATATATGAAATTCGGCCTAAAGAAAAACTCCAGAACTCTCTCTAATTTCTGAGTTGTGCTTGTGGATTCCCAAAATTGCTAGCCTCTCCTTAACTCTAGAGCTAAGGTTGCTTATATAGAGTTAAGACCAATCCTAGTCCTATTAGGAGTAGGAGTTATTATGGACCATTGGATTAAACCTAGTTAAGGTAGGATTAGTTTAGGGCTATTAGATTAGAAATTCTGAATTTAGGAGTTTTAATTCCTTAAAGCTCTTAATTTCAAAATATTGAAAAGTCCCGATGGGTTAGGACTCTTTGATTTAGGCTCAATTTCTCTGCCGGTCCAAATCGATGCAAATGCAATGCATGAATAAAATAAAATATGCAAATCATGAGGAAATATTTTTTGTGAGAATAAATTCTCATTCTTGTGCAATATACATGAAAAAAAAATCAAAAATCAAAATTTAGGTGTCCACAATGCATTTGCCATGTTTCAAGATGTTGGGGGTGCTTGAAGTTGCAAGCCTTTCACTTGATAAGCCAAATATAGAGTCCGTTCTTCTTTTAGGAGGAGCAGATAATGTAGATCAATGACATCTTGTTATTTTTTATGGTGAAATGGGGTTTGTTTATTGTTTTCCACCTATTGTTAAATGTTAAATTTAATGGTGGAATGTGTTATTATGTTATTGGAATTGGCCTAAACTTTGTCACTTAGTATCGCAAGGTATGGGGTATGGTTTTGATTTGCCTACACATGATATATTTTTTGAGACCTTTCCTTTCTTTTTATGGTTGGAATTTTGAGACATTTTTAAGGAGGAGATTAATAATAGTTTCAACATTATGGGTTATTATTATTAAGTATATATAAAAATATACATATAATATACAACATGTCCCAACATGTGGAATCCTCTATTTTTTTAGAATTCACGTATTGGCGTATCGCGTCATGTCGTATCTCGTGTCGTATCTCGAGTTGGTGTAACATAGCTTTCAGTAATGTGTGTGTGTATGCGCATGCACGTTCTGGGGTGGTTGTTTTTTGTATTCAGCGGTATAGTTATCCCAGTATGTTTCAGCATGTCGAAGAATCATAATTGATTTTTACCTACCCTACATTGGGTCCCAGGAAAAGCACTTCGATTAATAAGAACTCTAAACTGTAGTTAGTTCTTTTCTATCAGCAAAAGACTAACCAAGACCATACCAGTGTTTTCTACTGCAACCACGAAAGATTGACAAATGACTTGCATATGAAATGGTTCAAAAAGCAATGAGACTAGAGATACTTCATACTTCGTGGAGTGACGAGTCCGCCCTTGTATTGACTTCACAAAATGCTTGTGCATCAATACAAAGTATTGGTGCACAGGCATTAAGCAACAAAAGGGTCTAAATATTAGGAACATATAATCATTGAGTATTTTGCAAAAGGATCTAAATTGCAAGATAATGATAGTAAGTGCATACAGATCTTTAGAATATGTTAATAAGAGAAAAAGAACCATCCGCTGCTTCTCTTTCCATTTTTTGATATGTGAGAGTATATGAACCTAGACAATAAACCTAAACAACCCAGTGTTAAAAGTGAGAACGCCCAAAATCAATCTCTAGCTTTTTTTGGTAGAAACTCTCACACTTAATTTCTACCTAACTTCTCACCTCGTCTCTAAAATTTTGACTTTAGAAATGATCTCTTCTTTCGCTTGATTCAAATTGCCGGACCAAGCAGCGCTCTCATACAACAGAAGCTCCAGCAACAAAAGTCATCCACAGAGCCTGAAACTATGCTACATGAATCGAAATCAGCCAATTCACGTTTCACTCAAGGAAGCCGAGAAGTAGGTGGATCAACACCATTCTATTCTAGCATTTCCAGAGTTGCAATTGTAGAGTCAACAGAAACTTGCCCACTCAACAAAGGGGTCGACGAATTCTTCCAAAAAAACATGATGTCTAAAATCATTGGTTGATTTCAAGATAGGACGATGGCTTGCCCATTAATGTTATCTCTAGAGTTTGACTAGTCTATGGAACCGATCTAACTAAGGATATTGGTTTGTTAAACTGAATTTATCAGGAAATAAATCCAAAAGTTCTAATTGGATTAGAATTCCTTTCTGAAGTCATATAAGTATATATGCGGGATTTTGTTTTCTATTGAAAAGGAAAAAGTTGATCAAGATATGGATTCTTCGATGATGAAAAGTGGACGTCCAACTCCAAAAGCCAGGAAGAATATTATGTGGGTCCCGATCAACATAATTTTATTGACTGGCTTAAAAGGGCACACAAAAGGCTCAGGGTTCCTATGAGAAATGTCATACCAACTTAGGGCCACATGAAGAAAAGAGAAACCGTACAACGAGCAGAGAGAAAAATGTGAACGTCGTTTTTAGTTTAGTTGTGTGCAAAGCAACCAAGACAAATTATCTATTTTCTCTATGAGTTTTTTGAATGAGTTCTCCATGAGAGATTGTGAAATATTATGAAGAGAGCTAATCCCATTACATATGCAGCGAATTATGTAAAATTAACAAGCCAAAAACTATACTTGAATCACTAATCATAAACAATTATATCACACGAGGGATAAAAGTTACCATTGCAGTCTTGAGAGAGCCCTTATCAGTTTGACATTCAAGAGAGATTCATCGTTGATTTCTTCATTGTTCTCCCTTTTCTCTCTGTATAGTGAACATCTGAAGCGATAAAACCAATTGATAGAATGAAGAAACATGATTCTTATTCACTTTCAAAAATAATAACTGCCTTGGCAGTTATCCACATAGGTAAAAGGATGTGGTAGCCTATATGAGCAAACCATGTTACTTCCCATACACCCCATATAATCCAACATCTCCTTCTCGCCCATGATGAGCTATTCATAACTCTCTTCTTTGCAAGGTTCATATAAACAAATAATCTATGCGACCAGCAGAGAGCTCAAATAATGGGCAGCTCAAAATTTAACTTAGAGTAGATCCAATATGCAGTACTCTAGATCAATCGATCACATTTATATCATATCTCTCTTCATCTCTTTAAGCATTATGTATATATTGTATTCATAATCATGATTAAACTCAAATAATCATAATTGGTTGACCTATGAACACAAAGATAAAATGTGATCTCATGCATACGCAGTATGAAATACGTATTATAGCATTCTCTCCTTTCCTATGGAGTGTATGTCTTTCCACTTAATACTTTTCGGACATACCTAATGTCCAACTTAAGTTCATAAATTTACTATGTTCAAATCATCTATCAAAACTCAGATCTAGGAATAAAGATAGATAAACTGAAATATGTTGGCTATTTCACTTTCGAACATAATAAACATTATTACCTTATTTTAACAATCTATTAATGCAACATCTATACTTTAAGCTTGAGTTCTCAATTATCATCTAGATAATAAGCTTAAAATTATCTCATCTCAATTTATTACACAATAAATAGAGGCAATTGCCCATGTGAATGGGCTGATTTCTTATCTATCTGACATACTTTCTCAATATAATATACTAAACATTAATATGCATAAATATCGAACAAATTCAAGCATTAATAATAATGGAATATACCATTAACTATGAACTTTGGAAAAAATAAATATCCAGTACTTCAACTTCTATGCAATCCTAGAAATTTTAATATAGAGAATTAATCCATTTGTCAACACATAACTCAGGAAAACATCGCTAATAGTTGACTTTGTCATAAGATTTGCTATTATTCTATGCGTAGATATGTACTGTACGTTTACATCTTCTCGTACAACCATTGTTACGTGTATGCCCTAAAGCAACCATGCAATGATTGTATTCTAGACATTTTTTTGTACTTTCAAACATATTAATGGCATGATGTGTTCATTCATTATGTCCCATTTTTCTAATGGATAAAGTCCATAAGATCAGTTGTGACTGAACCTATTCTCGATACGTTGAGAATATGTGCGACAGCTCTCAATTACACACGATCTTTAAATAGTTTCTAATCAATGGATCATTAAGTGGATGTCAATGATCATGTTGAGACTAGTGCATTCTGAACTTCGCTATTGAGTATTGGATACTCAAACGGATGACGAGTCACAAGTCATTGGCCATTTGATGTCTAATTTAGAAGTACGTGCTCGTATTAGACGAGTTTACTGAATGTGACACACGTTGAACAATTAGCAAGCATTGAAGCTTTGCATGGAGTCAACCTCTAATCGCTCATGCTTTGGTCAGGAATGGCTATGGTTCACAAGTGCGCATATTGGCTGGTTGTTGATCTACCTCTATACTTGATGGTCATGCTTTGTTTACATACAAAGTCATAGTCATACGTGACAATCTGATCTATCCCTTGTTTAAGTACAGGATTGATAGTCGAACTGAAATTAGATTTGATTTTAATTTCTAATCACGAACAGATAAGCATGTGATATAAGTGCGACCTCAGCATGATGTCATATTGATGTGACATATGCACGAATCATGAGATGATAAGGTTTATTATCTAAATGATAAGAGATAAGATTTTTTATCCAAGAAAAGTCAAAGGACAAGGGATAGGTTTCTTATTCAATAGTTGTCAGAGGATAAGGTTTGTTATCCGAAGGTAGAACACAAACTATGAGAAGATCGTTCCATGAGGATCATAACGGCAATGAGATGGTGAGGTGGCTCGGCATGGCTACCCCTGCTACGGCCACAGTCGAAACTAGCTGGCTAAGCTAGCTAGTAATGTCGACGACCAAAGGCGGTAACCACCTTTAACTAATGACGGGTCAAAGGCAGTAGATCAGGTGGCTAAACCAGCTATCTCCTTCCCTAAACCCTAACCCCTATAAATAGGGGTTAGGGGCAAAGGTTTGGGGTTGATTTTCTCCCTTGGCCCGTTGTTCATGCGTGTAAGTTCTTGTGCCATTTCTTTTGTGCACACATAAGATTGTTCTTGCGTGAAACACTTGAGGGTTGTGACGTTGTTCGTGATCTAAAGGCAAGCCCGGATTGCTTCATCTCAAAGGGATTACTACCAAAATCGAGGCGACATTCGTGTATGAGTTACAACTTCGATTCATCATGAGATTAGGTTGTGTCTAAACTAAAGCCTCAATATTTGTGGAGCTCAAGAACATAACAATCAAGTCGACATAGGCACATTTGATTGGTTAAGTTCGTCGTGGTTCTTGCAATAAACCGTTTTATGTTTTGAAAATCGTTTTTCTATCTCGAAGGTCTATTGAAATTGATTAACATCAACTTGACATGAACTGAACTAAATCAATCATGAATCGAAAATCTACTTTTGGTTTGTGATTGTTTAACATGATCTTATTGACTCGAGATTCGTTGAACTTGCATCGAAATGGATAGATGTTCATATTTGACATCTATCTGTCTGTTTTGTTTAGAAAAGCGTGCTAAAGGGTTAGTATGCATGATGAGACCAAATTAGGATAATTTATGGCATGAATCTCCTTATTCTAATATTAAGTCATAACGGATTTTGGACTCGTGGCTTTCATTGTCGTGGTTTGATCCTCTATTATAAAGATTGATTGAATAGCTATGGATACATAGCAGTTAAGTATCGATTATAATATTGAACCATTGTAGGGTTGAAACCAGATAATTTCCAATAACTTTTAGATAAGGGGTCGTTTACATTTTTAATACTTAGAAGAGATTATGGATCAGACTTAACTATGATTATGAAGTCAATAACTATCAGATGGGACTTTCAGGGTCTGGAGGTCGAAGTTGTGATTGGAACTCTTATGTGATATGTTGAATAAGTTGATTCACTCATCTAGTTCATAGAACACCAATAACTGTCAGGTGAGGTGGACTATGAACTGATGGAACTCCAATCCCCACTAGCAATCTCACCCAAAAGAGATTGTCATCTCTCATTAAAGAGTGTGAGATTCAATAAAATTAGTAAGAGCATCTATTTCATTTAAGGTCATTATGAAATAGCAACTTTGAAAGTACAACACCTAACACTAATTTTATGCACATATTTTTTATATCCCCGCTAAAATGGTGAGCACAACCCTATAGCTTTGATTCTTGACAAGAACTACTTAACTAGCCCTAATTTCAATAATTGACTGAGAACTTGAGAATCGTTCCCAATCTAGAACAGTTTAGATATGTGCTCGACGAGAAAATGCCATCTTTGTTCTATGAGGGTGCGACCCAGAGGAACGTGAAACATACGAGAAGTAAAAAGAGGATGACTTAAAAGTTAGGTCATACATGTTTGCTTCTATAGATAATGAGTTCCAAAAGAAGTATGAGAATATGGATATACAAGGTCGATTATTTTACACCTAAGGAATTATTTGATGAAATAGTCACATCTCTAGATATGAGATATCTAAAGCACTATATCGTATGAGATGGCTGAGGGAACATCTATGAATGATCATATCCTCAAGATGATAGCATATTGACGAGCTGGCAAGATTAGATCTCATTATGGATAATGAATTGGCCATGATTTAATTCTCCAATCATTGCTCGATTCCTTATCCGATTTATCCAAACCTCCACTGCATAATATAGAGAAATCCTACTTGAGTTACATAGTATGCTTATGGTTTATTAGAAGGAATGCACAACTCCAAGCCAAGCATAATGGCTAGGAGAAAGCTTTGTCTTTAAGAAGTAAGACTTTTTCTTAAAAAAAAAAAGGAAGCCTAAAAGGGAGTTGTTAACCAAAGCCAAGATTGAAAGGGAAAATGTCATCATTGTAGTATGATGGAGCACTGAAGAGAATTGTAACAGCACCTCACAGTTTTGAAAGTCAGCCGAATGACCAATCTTATGAAGGTATGGTGTCAATGCTTATTGAAATTAATTTGATTAGGTTCTAGATTCTGTTGCAACGTCTCATGTTGGCATGTTATTACAATCTAGAATAAGCCGGATGCTGGGTGAAATAAATTGTTCTGACGTTTGCAATGGAACAAGAGTTATGCCTTAGTAATAGGGACATTTCGTTTATGTTTGCCTCAAAACATATAATCTTTTACATAATTATTTGTATTTGAAAATTTGTACAAATGTTATCTCTATACCTATGCCTAATAAAGAGAATTATGAATTTTCTTTTGCTAACAATGTATGTTCCATTTTTCATAATGAGATGTGTGGTTCTAGCCAGCTCGTCAATATGCTATATCATCTTGAGGATATGATCATTCATAGATGTTCCCTCAGCCATCTTCATACGATATAGTGCTTTAGATATCTCATATCTAGAGATGTGACTATTTTCATCAAATAATTCCTTTAGGTGTAAAATTCGACCTTGGTACTATCCATATTCTCATACTTCTTTTGGAACTCATTATCTATAGAAGCAAACATGTATGACCTAACTTTTAAGTCATCCTCTTTTTACTTCTCGTATGTTTCACGTTCCTCTTGGTCGCACCCTCATAGAACAAAGATGGCATTTTCTCGTCGAGCACATATCTAAACTGTTCTAGATTGGGAACGATTCTCAAGTTCCTCAGTCAATTATTGAAATTAGGGCTAGTTAAGTATTCTTGTCAGAATCAAGCTATAGGGTTTGTGCTCACCATTTTAGCGGAGTATATAAAAAATATGGTGCATAAAATTTAGTGTAGGTGTTGTACTTTCAAAGTTGCTATTTCATATGACCTTTAAATGAATAGATGCTCTTACTAATTTTATTGAATCTCACACTCTTTAATGAGAGATGACAATCTCTTTTGGGTGAGATTGCTAGTGGGGATTGGAGTTCCATCAGTTCATAGTCCACCTCACCTGACAGTTATTGGTGTTCTATGAACTAGATGAGTGAATCAACTTATTCAACATATCACATAAGAGTTCCAATCACACTTCGACCTCCGACCCTGAAGTCCCATCTGATAGTTATTGACTTCATATCATAGTTAAGTCTGATCCATAATCTCTTCTAGTATTAAAAATGTAAACGACCCCTTATCTAAAGTTATTGGAATTATCTGGTTTCAACCCTACAATGGTTCAATATTATAATCGATACTTAACTGCTATGTATCCATAGCTATTCAATCAATCTTTATAATAGAGGATCAAACCACGACAATGAAAGCCACGAGTCCAAATCCGTTATGACTTAATATTAGAATAAGGAGATTCAGCCATAAATTATCCTAATTTGGTCTCACCATGCATACTAACCCTTTAGCACGCTTTTCTAAACAAAACAGACAGATAGATGTCAAATAACATCTATCCATTTCGATGCAAGTTCAACGAATCTCGAGTCAATAAGATCATGTTAAACAATCACAAACCAAAAGTAGATTTTCGATTCATGATTGATTTAGTTCAGTTCATGTCAAGTTGATGTTAATCAATTTCAATAGACCTTCGAGATAGAAAAACGATTTTCAAAACATAAAACGGTTTATTGCAAGAACCACGACGAACTTAACCAATCAAATGTGCCTATGTCGACTTGATTGTTATGTTCTTGAGCTCCACAAATATTGAGGCTTTAGTTTAGACACAACCTAATCTCATGATGAATCGAAGTTGTAACTCATACACGAATGTCGCCTCGATTTTGGTAGTAATCCCTTTGAGATGAAGCAATCCGGGCTTGCCTTTAGATCACGAACAACGTCACAACCATCAAGTGTTTCACGCAAGAACAATCTTATGTGTGCACAAAAGAAATGGCACAAGAACTTACACGCATGAACAACGGGCCAAGGGAGAAAATCAACCCCAAACCTTTGCCCCTAACCCCTATTTATAGGGGTTAGGGTTTAGGGAAGGAGATAGCTGGTTTAGCCACCTGATCTACTGCCTTTGACCCGTCATTAGTTAAAGGTGGTTACCGCCTTTGGTCGTCGACATTACTAGCTAGCTTTAGCCAGCTAGTTTCGACTGTGGCCGTAGCAGGGGTAGCCATGCCGAGCCACCTCACCATCTCATTGCCGTCATGATCCTCATGGAACGATCTTCTCATAGTTTGTGTTCTACCTTCGGATAACAAACCTTATCCTCTGACAACTATTGAATAAGAAACCTATCCCTTGTCCTTTGACTTTTCTTGGATAAAAATCTTATCTCTTATCATTTAGATAATAAACCTTATCATCTCATGATTCGTGCATATGTCACATCAATATGACATCATGCTGAGGTCGCACTTATATCACATGCTTATCTGTTCGTGATTAGAAATTAAAATCAAATCTAATTTCAGTTCGACTATCAATCCTGTACTTAAACAAGGGATAGATCAGATTGTTACGTATGACTATGACTTTGTATGTAAACAAAGCATGACCATCAAGTATAGAGGTAGATCAACAACCCGCCAATATGCGCACTTGTGAACCATAGCCATTCCTGACCAAAGCATGAGCGATTAGAGGTTGACTCCATGCAAAGCTTCAATGCTTGCTAATTGTTCAACGTGTGTCACATTTAGTAACTCGTCTAATACGAGCACGTACTTCTAAATTAGACATCAAATGGCCAATGACTTGTGACTCGTCATCCGTTTGAGTATCCAATACTCAATAGCGAAGTTCAGAATGCACTAGTCTCAACATGATCATTGACATCCACTTAATGATCCATTGATTAGAAACTATTTAAAGATCGTGTGTAATTGAGAGCTGTCGCACATATTCTCAACGTATCGAGAATAGGTTCAGTCACAACTGATCTTTGGACTTTATCCATTAGAAAAATGGGACATAATGAATGAACACATCATGCCATTAATATGTTTGAAAGTACAAAAAAATGTCTAGAATACAATCATTGCATGGTTGCTTTAGGGCATACACGTAACAATGGTTGTACGAGAAGATGTAAACGTACAGTACATATCTACGCATAGAATAATAGCAAATCTTATGACAAAGTCAACTATTAGCGATGTTTTCCTGAGTTATGTGTTGACAAATGGATTAATTCTCTATATTAAAATTTCTAGGATTGCATAGAAGTTGAAGTACTGGATATTTATTTTTTCCAAAGTTCATAGTTAATGGTATATTCCATTATTATTAATGCTTGAATTTGTTCGATATTTATGCATATTAATGTTTAGTATATTATATTGAGAAAGTATGTCAGATAGATAAGAAATCAGCCCATTCACATGGGCAATTGCCTCTATTTATTGTGTAATAAATTGAGATGAGATAATTTTAAGCTTATTATCTAGATGATAATTGAGAACTCAAGCTTAAAGTATAGATGTTGCATTAATAGATTGTTAAAATAAGGTAATAATGTTTATTATGTTCGAAAGTGAAATAGCCAACATATTTCAGTTTATCTATCTTTATTCCTAGATCTGAGTTTTGATAGATGATTTGAACATAGTAAATTTATGAACTTAAGTTGGACATTAGGTATGTCCGAAAGTATTAAGTGGAAAGACATACACTCCATAGGAAAGGAGAGAATGCTATAATACGTATTTCATACTGCGTATGCATGAGATCACATTTTATCTTTGTGTTCATAGGTCAACCAATTATGATTATTTGAGTTTAATCATGATTATGAATACAATATATACATAATGCTTAAAGAGATGAAGAGAGATATGATATAAATGCGATCGATTGATCTAGAGTACTGCATATTGGATCTACTCTAAGTTAATGTGCCCATTTTGAGCTGCTGGTCGCATAGATTATTTGTTTATATGAACCTTGCAAAGAAGAGAGTTATGATAGCTCATCATGGGCGAGAAGGAGATGTTGGATTATATGGGGTGTATGGGAAGTAACATGGTTTGCTCATATAGGCTACCACATCCTTTTACCTATGTGGATAACTGCCAAGGCAGTTATTATTTTTTGAAAGTGAATAAGAATCATGTTTCTTCATTCTATCAATTGGTTTTATCGCTTCAGATGTTCACTATACAGAAAGAAAGGGGAGAACAATGAAGAAATCAACGATGAATCTCTCTTGAATGTCAAACTGATAAGGGCTCTCTCAAGACTGCAATGGTAACTTTTATCCCTCGTGTGATATAATTGTTTATGATTAGTGATTCAAGTATAGTTTTTGGCTTGTTAATTTTACATAATTCGCTGCATATGTAATGGGATTAGCTCTCTTCATAATATTTCACAATCTCTCATGGAGAACTCATTCAAAAACTCATAGAGAAAATAGATAATTTGTCTTGGTTGCTTTGCACACAACTAAACTAAAAACGACGTTCACATTTTTCTCTCTGCTCGTTGTACGGTTTCTCTTTTCTTCATGTGGCCCTAAGTTGGTATGACATTTCTCATAGGAACCCTGAGCCTTTTGTGTGCCCTTTTAAGCCAGTCAATAAAATTATGTTGATCGGGACCCACATAATATCTTCCTGGCTTTTGGAGTTGGACGTCCACTTTTCATCATCGAAGAATCCATATCTTGATCAACTTTTTCCTTTTCAATAGAAAACAAAATCCCGCATATATACTTATATGACTTCAGAAGGAATTCTAATCCAATTAGAACTTTTGGATTTATTTCCTGATAAATTCAGTTTAACAAACCAATATCCTTAGTTAGATCGGTTCCATAGACTAGTCAAACTCTAGAGATAACATTAATGGGCAAGCCATCGTCCTATCTTGAAATCAACCAATGATTTTAGACATCATGTTTTTTTGGAAGAATTCGTCGACCCCTTTGTTGAGTGGGCAAGTTTCTGTTGACTCTACAATTGCAACTCTGGAAATGCTAGAATAGAATGGTGTTGATCCACCTACTTCTCGGCTTCCTTGAGTGAAACGTGAATTGGCTGATTTCGATTCATGTAGCATAGTTTCAGGCTCTGTGGATGACTTTTGTTGCTGGAGCTTCTGTTGTATGAGAGCGCTGCTTGGTCCGGCAATTTGAATCAAGCGAAAGAAGAGATCATTTCTAAAGTCAAAATTTTAGAGACGAGGTGAGAAGTTAGGTAGAAATTAAGTGTGAGAGTTTCTACCAAAAAAAGCTAGAGATTGATTTTGGGCGTTCTCACTTTTAACACTGGGTTGTTTAGGTTTATTGTCTAGGTTCATATACTCTCACATATCAAAAAATGGAAAGAGAAGCAGCGGATGGTTCTTTTTCTCTTATTAACATATTCTAAAGATCTGTATGCACTTACTATCATTATCTTGCAATTTAGATCCTTTTGCAAATACTCAATGATTATATGTTCCTAATATTTAGACCCTTTTGTTGCTTAATGCCTGTGCACCAATACTTTGTATTGATGCACAAGCATTTTGTGAAGTCAATACAAGGGCGGACTCGTCACTCCACGAAGTATGAAGTATCTCTAGTCTCATTGCTTTTTGAACCATTTCATATGCAAGTCATTTGTCAATCTTTCGTGGTTGCAGTAGAAAACACTGGTATGGTCTTGGTTAGTCTTTTGCTGATAGAAAAGAACTAACTACAGTTTAGAGTTCTTATTAATCGAAGTGCTTTTCCTGGGACCCAATGTAGGGTAGGTAAAAATCAATTATGATTCTTCGACATGCTGAAACATACTGGGATAACTATACCGCTGAATACAAAAAACAACCACCCCAGAACGTGCATGCGCATACACACACACATTACTGAAAGCTATGTTACACCAACTCGAGATACGACACGAGATACGACATGACGCGATACGCCAATACGTGAATTCTAAAAACTAGAGGATTCCACATGTTGGGACATGTTGTATATTATATGTATATTTTTATATATACTTAATAATAATAACCCATAATGTTGAAACTATTATTAATCTCCTCCTTAAAATGTCTCAAAATTCCAACCATAAAAGAAAGGAAAGGTCTCAAAAAATATATCATGTGTAGGCAAATCAAAACCATACCCCATACCTTGCGATACTAAGTGACAAAGTTTAGGCCAATTCCAATAACATAATAACACATTCCACCATTAAATTTAACATTTAACAATAGGTGGAAAACAATAAACAAACCCATTTCACCATAAAAAATAACAAGATGTCATTGATCTACATTATCTGCTCCTCCTAAAAGAAGAACGGACTCTATATTTGGCTTATCAAGTGAAAGGCTTGCAACTTCAAGCACCCCCAACATCTTGAAACATGGCAAATGCATTGTGGACACCTAAATTTTGATTTTTGATTTTTTTTTCATGTATATTGCACAAGAATGAGAATTTATTCTCACAAAAAATATTTCCTCATGATTTGCATATTTTATTTTATTCATGCATTGCATTTGCATCGATTTGGACCGGCAGAGAAATTGAGCCTAAATCAAAGAGTCCTAACCCATCGGGACTTTTCAATATTTTGAAATTAAGAGCTTTAAGGAATTAAAACTCCTAAATTCAGAATTTCTAATCTAATAGCCCTAAACTAATCCTACCTTAACTAGGTTTAATCCAAAATAACTCCTAATCCTAATAACCTCCTACTCTAATAA
>JAGVVM010021973.1:0-10749 GCA_019149425.1 Psidium friedrichsthalianum
CGACGCTTGGTACTATCCATATTTCTCATACTTCTTTTGGAACTCATTATCTATAGAAGCAAACATGTATGACCTAACTTTTAAGTCATCCTCTTTTTACTTCTCGTATGTTTCACGTTCCTCTTGGTCGCACCCTCATAGAACAAAGATGGCATTTTCTCGTCGAGCACATATCTAAACTGTTCTAGATTGGGAACGATTCTCAAGTTCCTCAGTCAATTATTGAAATTAGGCTAGTTAAGTATTTCTTGTCAAGAATCAAGCTATAGGGTTTGTGCTCACCATTTTAGCGGAGTATATAAAAAATATGTGCATAAAATTTAGTGTAGGTGTTGTACTTTCAAGTTGCTATTTCATAATGACCTTTAAATGAAATAGATGCTCTTACTAATTTTATTGAATCTCACACTCTTTAATGAGAGATGACAATCTCTTTTGGGTGAGATTGCTAGTGGGGATTGGAGTTCCATCAGTTCATAGTCCACCTCACCTGACAGTTATTGGTGTTCTATGAACTAGATGAGTGAATCAACTTATTCAACATATCACATAAGAGTTCCAATCACACTTCCGACCTCCAGACCCTGAAAGTCCCATCTGATAGTTATTGACTTCATAATCATAGTTAAGTCTGATCCATAATCTCTTCTAAGTATTAAAAATGTAAACGACCCCTTATCTAAAAGTTATTGGAATTATCTGTTTCACAACCCTACAATGGTTCAATATTATAATCGATACTTAACTGCTATGTATCCATAGCTATTCAATCAATCTTTATAATAGAGGATCAAACCACGACAATGAAAGCCACGAGTCCAAAATCCGTTATGACTTAATATTAGAATAAGGAGATTCATGCCATAAATTATCCTAATTTGGTCTCACCTTGCATACTAACCCTTTAGCACGCTTTTCTAAACAAAACAGACAGATAGATGTCAAATATGAACATCTATCCATTTCGATGCAAGTTCAACGAATCTCGAGTCAATAAGATCATGTTAAACAATCACAAACCAAAAGTAGATTTTCGATTCATGATTGATTTAGTTCAGTTCATGTCAAGTTGATGTTAATCAATTTCAATAGACCTTCGAGATAGAAAAACGATTTTCAAAACATAAAACGGTTTATTGCAAGAACCACGACGAACTTAACCAATCAAATGTGCCTATGTCGACTTGATTGTTATGTTCTTGAGCTCCACAAATATTGAGGCTTTAGTTTAGACACAACCTAATCTCATGATGAATCGAAGTTGTAACTCATACACGAATGTCGCCTCGATTTTGGTAGTAATCCCTTTGAGATGAAGCAATCCGGGCTTGCCTTTAGATCACGAACAACGTCACAACCCTCAAGTGTTTCACGCAAGAACAATCTTATGTGTGCACAAAAGAAATGGCACAAGACTTACACGCATGAACAACGGGCCAAGGGAGAAAATCAACCCCAAACCTTTGCCCCTAACCCCTATTTATAGGGGTTAGGGTTTAGGGAAGGAGAGCTGGTTTAGCCACCTGATCTACTGCCTTTGACCCTCATTAGTTAAAGGTGGTTACCGCCTTTGGTCGTCGACATTACTAGCTAGCTTAGCCAGCTAGTTTCGACTGTGGCCGTAGCAGGGGTAGCCATGCCGAGCCACCTCACCATCTCATTGCCGTTATGATCCTCATGGAACGATCTTCTCATAGTTTGTGTTCTACCTTCGGATAACAAACCTTATCCTCTGACAACTATTGAATAAGAAACCTATCCCTTGTCCTTTGACTTTTCTTGGATAAAAATCTTATCTCTTATCATTTAGATAATAAACCTTATCATCTCATGATTCGTGCATATGTCACATCAATATGACATCATGCTGAGGTCGCACTTATATCACATGCTTATCTGTTCGTGATTAGAAATTAAAATCAAATCTAATTTCAGTTCGACTATCAATCCTGTACTTAAACAAGGGATAGATCAGATTGTCACGTATGACTATGACTTTGTATGTAAACAAAGCATGACCATCAAGTATAGAGGTAGATCAACAACCGCCAATATGCGCACTTGTGAACCATAGCCATTCCTGACCAAAGCATGAGCGATTAGAGGTTGACTCCATGCAAAGCTTCAATGCTTGCTAATTGTTCAACGTGTGTCACATTCAGTAAACTCGTCTAATACGAGCACGTACTTCTAAATTAGACATCAAATGGCCAATGACTTGTGACTCGTCATCCGTTTGAGTATCCAATACTCAATAGCGAAGTTCAGAATGCACTAGTCTCAACATGATCATTGACATCCACTTAATGATCCATTGATTAGAAACTATTTAAAGATCGTGTGTAATTGAGAGCTGTCGCACATATTCTCAACGTATCGAGAATAGGTTCAGTCACAACTGATCTTATGGACTTTATCCATTAGAAAAATGGGACATAATGAATGAACACATCATGCCATTAATATGTTTGAAAGTACAAAAAAATGTCTAGAATACAATCATTGCATGGTTGCTTTAGGGCATACACGTAACAATGGTTGTACGAGAAGATGTAAACGTACAGTACATATCTACGCATAGAATAATAGCAAATCTTATGACAAAGTCAACTATTAGCGATGTTTTCCTGAGTTATGTGTTGACAAATGGATTAATTCTCTATATTAAAATTTCTAGGATTGCATAGAAGTTGAAGTACTGGATATTTATTTTTTCCAAAGTTCATAGTTAATGGTATATTCCATTATTATTAATGCTTGAATTTGTTCGATATTTATGCATATTAATGTTTAGTATATTATATTGAGAAAGTATGTCAGATAGATAAGAAATCAGCCCATTCACATGGGCAATTGCCTCTATTTATTGTGTAATAAATTGAGATGAGATAATTTTAAGCTTATTATCTAGATGATAATTGAGAACTCAAGCTTAAAGTATAGATGTTGCATTAATAGATTGTTAAAATGAGGTAATAATGTTTATTATGTTCGAAAGTGAAATAGCCAACATATTTCAGTTTATCTATCTTTATTCCTAGATCTGAGTTTTGATAGATGATTTGAACATAGTAAATTTATGAACTTAAGTTGGACATTAGGTATGTCCGAAAAGTATTAAGTGGAAAGACATACACTCCATAGGAAAGGAGAGAATGCTATAATACGTATTTCATACTGCGTATGCATGAGATCACATTTTATCTTTGTGTTCATAGGTCAACCAATTATGATTATTTGAGTTTAATCATGATTATGAATACAATATATACATAATGCTTAAAGAGATGAAGAGAGATATGATATAAATGTGATCGATTGATCTAGAGTACTGCATATTGGATCTACTCTAAGTTAATGTGCCCATTTTGAGCTGCTATATACTTCAACGGATGTATGATAGTGAGCTCTCATAGTATGCTGGTCGCATAGATTATTTGTTTATATGAACCTTGCAAAGAAGAGAGTTATGAATAGCTCATCATGGGCGAGAAGGAGATGTTGGATTATATGGGGTGTATGGGAAGTAACATGGTTTGCTCATATAGGCTACCACATCCTTTTACCTATGTGGATAACTGCCAAGGCAGTTATTATTTTTGAAAGTGAATAAGAATCATGTTTCTTCATTCTATCAATTGGTTTTATCGCTTCAGATGTTCACTATACAGAAAGAAAAGGGAGAACAATGAAGAAATCAACGATGAATCTCTCTTGAATGTCAAACTGATAAGGGCTCTCTCAAGACTGCAATGGTAACTTTTATCCCTCGTGTGATATAATTGTTTATGATTAGTGATTCAAGTATAGTTTTTGGCTTGTTAATTTTACATAATTCGCTGCATATGTAATGGGATTAGCTCTCTTCATAATATTTCACAATCTCTCATGGAGAACTCATTCAAAAACTCATAGAGAAAATAGATAATTTGTCTTGGTTGCTTTGCACACAACTAAACTAAAAACGACGTTCACATTTTTCTCTCTGCTCGTTGTACGGTTTCTCTTTTCTTCATGTGGCCCTAAGTTGGTATGACATTTCTCATAGGAACCCTGAGCCTTTTGTGTGCCCTTTTAAGCCAGTCAATAAAATTATGTTGATCGGGACCCACATAATATTCTTCCTGGCTTTTGGAGTTGGACGTCCACTTTTCATCATCGAAGAATCCATATCTTGATCAACTTTTTCCTTTTCAATAGAAAACAAAATCCCGCATATATACTTATATGACTTCAGAAAGGAATTCTAATCCAATTAGAACTTTTGGATTTATTTCCTGATAAATTCAGTTTAACAAACCAATATCCTTAGTTAGATCGGTTCCATAGACTAGTCAAACTCTAGAGATAACATTAATGGGCAAGCCATCGTCCTATCTTGAAATCAACCAATGATTTTAGACATCATGTTTTTTTGGAAGAATTCGTCGACCCCTTTGTTGAGTGGGCAAGTTTCTGTTGACTCTACAATTGCAACTCTGGAAATGCTAGAATAGAATGGTGTTGATCCACCTACTTCTCGGCTTCCTTGAGTGAAACGTGAATTGGCTGATTTCGATTCATGTAGCATAGTTTCAGGCTCTGTGGATGACTTTTGTTGCTGGAGCTTCTGTTGTATGAGAGCGCTGCTTGGTCCGGCAATTTGAATCAAGCGAAAGAAGAGATCATTTCTAAAGTCAAAATTTTAGAGACGAGGTGAGAAGTTAGGTAGAAATTAAGTGTGAGAGTTTCTACCAAAAAAAGCTAGAGATTGATTTTGGGCGTTCTCACTTTTAACACTGGGTTGTTTAGGTTTATTGTCTAGGTTCATATACTCTCACATATCAAAAAATGGAAAGAGAAGCAGCGGATGGTTCTTTTTCTCTTATTAACATATTCTAAAGATCTGTATGCACTTACTATCATTATCTTGCAATTTAGATCCTTTTGCAAAATACTCAATGATTATATGTTCCTAATATTTAGACCCTTTTGTTGCTTAATGCCTGTGCACCAATACTTTGTATTGATGCACAAGCATTTTGTGAAGTCAATACAAGGGCGGACTCGTCACTCCACGAAGTATGAAGTATCTCTAGTCTCATTGCTTTTTGAACCATTTCATATGCAAGTCATTTGTCAATCTTTCGTGGTTGCAGTAGAAAACACTGGTATGGTCTTGGTTAGTCTTTTGCTGATAGAAAAGAACTAACTACAGTTTAGAGTTCTTATTAATCGAAGTGCTTTTCCTGGGACCCAATGTAGGGTAGGTAAAAATCAATTATGATTCTTCGACATGCTGAAACATACTGGGATAACTATACCGCTGAATACAAAAAACAACCACCCCAGAACGTGCATGCGCATACACACACACATTACTGAAAGCTATGTTACACCAACTCGAGATACGACACGAGATACGACATGACGCGATACGCCAATACGTGAATTCTAAAAAACTAGAGGATTCCACATGTTGGGACATGTTGTATATTATATGTATATTTTTATATATACTTAATAATAATAACCCATAATGTTGAAACTATTATTAATCTCCTCCTTAAAAATGTCTCAAAATTCCAACCATAAAAAGAAAGGAAAGGTCTCAAAAAATATATCATGTGTAGGCAAATCAAAACCATACCCCATACCTTGCGATACTAAGTGACAAAGTTTAGGCCAATTCCAATAACATAATAACACATTCCACCATTAAATTTAACATTTAACAATAGGTGGAAAACAATAAACAAACCCCATTTCACCATAAAAAATAACAAGATGTCATTGATCTACATTATCTGCTCCTCCTAAAAGAAGAACGGACTCTATATTTGGCTTATCAAGTGAAAGGCTTGCAACTTCAAGCACCCCCAACATCTTGAAACATGGCAAATGCATTGTGGACACCTAAATTTTGATTTTTGATTTTTTTTTCATGTATATTGCACAAGAATGAGAATTTATTCTCACAAAAAATATTTCCTCATGATTTGCATATTTTATTTTATTCATGCATTGCATTTGCATCGATTTGGACCGGCAGAGAAATTGAGCCTAAATCAAAGAGTCCTAACCCATCGGGACTTTTCAATATTTTGAAATTAAGAGCTTTAAGGAATTAAAACTCCTAAATTCAGAATTTCTAATCTAATAGCCCTAAACTAATCCTACCTTAACTAGGTTTAATCCAATGGTCCATAATAACTCCTACTCCTAATAGGACTAGGATTGGTCTTAACTCTATATAAGCAACCTTAGCTCTAGAGTTAAGGAGAGGCTAGCAATTTTGGGAATCCACAAGCACAACTAAGAAATTAGAGAGAGTTCTGGAGTTTTTCTTTAGGCCGAATTTCATATATGCCTTCAGTGACAATTCCGCTCAGTGGAAGACCCGTCTTACTGTTGTCCCCGCAACAAGTCCAACACTGGAGAACCACTTCAATAGCTGTTGTCCAACTGCTGATCGACACCAACTCAACCTCGTTTCTATCCCTGTTCGGTGCAATTTTGCATGTTGATCAGTGTCCTTGAACCTCAAGCCAAAATACCGCTGTTCGGGGCCTAAAAAACAACAGTCTTAGGTGACTTTTACTGCTGGATTGGTGTAGAATTTTCGCTAAATACTAAGTAAGTTTTCCTTACTTTTGATTGCAAAGTACGTCCTGATTGGAGCTCATTTTATTGTTGTTCACATAGAAAACATCATTGTTTGGGACTGATTCTCAAGCGACTTCACTACCATTCAGCTCAAATTTTGCCCTGTGTTTGAAGGTAATTGTTTTGCTATCTTATGCTATTTTGTGGCTGTTCGGGTGATGTTATTAGTGATTTTGCTATTGTTTAGACCCAAAATGAAGCTGTTTTAATTGCAAATTATGCTTGTTTGATTGGAAACTTGCATATATGTTTTGATGATTCAATGACGTACACGATTTGCAATTAAAAACAAAAAAAAAATCTGTTTTTTTGGATGCTTAACTCTCATGACCAAACTTGGCACAATTTTTCTAAATTAAAAACCCAAACTCGAGCATGTTCTATCCGTGGCCATTCGAATACAATTTTTTTTTCAAATCAATAAAAAGGGAAGTTAGCCAATTCGATCTATAGCCGTTTAGATCCGATTCGTTATCTTCTCAAATCAATTTTTGGGTTTAAGGAAGTGGATTTTTTGAAAAAATTCAAGAGGATTATCCATGGATTGCATTGTTGTTATCATGTTTTGGATATTCATTGATTATCATATTTGTTTTGGATTACCTTATCTCGTTTGAAATTTTCATAAAAAAAAAATCGAAAATTTTAGTAAGATATGGTTTCTTAAAAACCATATCTAATTGAACTTTTAGAAAAAGATAAGCTTCTTAGAAAGCTTATCTCATTGGAAGCTTTCAATGAAAATCAAGATAAGTGACTATCCACACATATCCTAAAAGAATCCAAAAATTCTTAAAAATACCAAAAAAAAAATTTGCCCATTACATTATGCACATCCTTGCATGCTCGCATATCTCACATCATCTTTGCATATTCGTATTTCTCATATCCTCTTCACAGTATTTGTATATCACATGTCATCTTGGCGTGTTTGCATATCTTATACATATCTATGTTTGCATACCCACATTTACATATCCTTGTTTGCATATCCATGTCATAATCGTATGTCACATATTTGCATGTTTTTATATGCCATGTGCGCATATCATATGTTATTCATACTCGTAGTCTTCGTGTATCACTTATGCATTGCCTTCCATATTTTAAAAATCATTATTTTTGCATACGTCACGCATATTTTCACGTGTTTTGTATGTTGCATGTCCATGTTGCATTTTATTTGCTATGTCTTTTGCATGTTTAGTCTAATCGAATGCATAATTGTTTGCATGTTGCTTATTATCTTGCACTGCATTTTTATTATTGATCCATTGTCATTGCATGCATCTCCTTCATATACTTCATTTAAAAAGTGAAAATACAAAAAAGAACATCTCACTTGAGCGTAAAAGTAAACTAAGCCTGGGTTGTCGACTAACGATATTCAATGAAATTCAAGGTACCGAAAGGGCATTAGGTTTGATTAACTAGTGTAATCAAGTCCCCAAATCCTCTAATCTCTAGTTCGTAGAAGTGAGGTATTTCTTCCAATACCTTATTTAAGTTTCTAATCAACATACCAAAAATGATTAGTGGCGACTCCAAACTTTAACTCATTTGAGCATTAAATTCAAAACCAAAGTTGCGATTTGGTAGGGCTTGGGAGAATCTGTATTAGGTTAACTATTTGATGAACCTAATAATCCATTACCCTAAGGAACTCTTTTTTTTAGGGTCGCGACATGTATCTCCGCCAATATCCCATATTTTGGTCTCTCATTCTAAATATTGTGGGTCTTTTCTTGATAGAAGACGAAGGTTGCTATGAATGAAAAACAAATCTTCTGTATGTCTTGGAGTCATCCTATTTCTTCTCGCTAAGTGCACAAAGGAGTAGGTACTCCAATTTCTCTCGACACATGATAAAGAAGAAGGTTGTGCAAGAAGCTTTAATGCTATTTTTTGAAGCATAGGTGCACATGCACTGTGTTCAACCACCATATCTTAGGTTCCATAAAATACCGATCTTAAATGGAATGAAGTTGTTAAAAACACCCACTATTGCATGCAAAATCTACATAATTCACACTCACCTTGTAGAGCTCATTCTTATTAGGAAAGTATTTCCTAAGGCATTTCTTTCTTCCTTCATTAATCTCATAATCCATGTATGGAGAAACTCAAGTAAAATCTTCATCGAGCCATTGATCACTATAGTACCTTATTTAACAAAACATAAATAAGTAAGAGGAGTGTTATATCATTATGTCAAAGAAAAAATATCTAATATAATAGTAATCTCATAAAAGTTTAGAACTTACTTAGGATTCAAGGCATTTGCTAAGCAATGAAGTGGAGTGTTGTTCCTAGTCCAACGATCTACAAGAATTGTATGAACCACCTCATAAAATGTAAACTCTTCATCTAACCTTTTCACTTCATGCACATATATAGCTTTCTTCACCTTTTCAATCATCAAATCCCACATGTCATAAATCAAGTGAAGATAAGGCTTGTCGATGTTACAAATTCTAGGCATGTCATAAATAGGAGTCGTGAAAGAAAGTATGTAATCAATTGAATCCCACCAAAATCATCAAACACCTTCTCCTTGACAAATCTAGCCCTCCCTTGATTATCATTCCGATAGGTACTCCATTTCTCACAAATAACCATGTTTTGAAGACCACTTCTTATCAACTTAAACCTTCTAAGCATCACAATTATCGATGCAAATCGTGTATCTACCACAGAAAGCAACTTCAAGTGAATAAACTCATTGTATATTTATAATCTCATAGAATGGCTAATGATGAAATTTTTTATTTTCATAACATCATCAATAATCTTTGTAATCCAACTACATTTCTCGTATACTACTTTATTGGCCTCCACATTCTTTGCGGCATAAATATTCTTTAAAGCTAGATTAAGGGTGTGCACCACACAAGACGACAATAATGGACGGGAATTCTTTGTTCAATAAGTTGTCCCACGCCCTTACAATTTGAAGCGTTATCCGTAATGACTTGGACCACATTCTCATGTCCAACTTCAATGATCACTTCTTTCAATAAGTTGAAAATGAAATGCATGTCCTTCTTTTCATTCGAACAATTTATCGATTTTATAAACATAGGATTTTCATTCGACACTGCTATAAAGTTAATAAGTGATCTCTTTTGTGAGTCACTCCATCTATCACTCACAATACTTACACCTTTATCCTTCCACATATCTTTAATAGGTGCACACAAACTCTCAATATTTGCCTTCTCTTTTTACAACAAAGTAGTACTCAACAAATTATATTTCGGTAGTAAATATCCCGCAATATTGTGATTAGCGGCATAAGTGAAAGCTTCATGAAAGTAAGGGTTATTTGCTAGGTTAAACGGCAAACCCACCAAATAGAACATCCTAGCAATCAAATGATCTAAATGTTCCCGTTGAGACATATTGAATGCCTTCTCAATTGATCTTCCATTCCTACTTTCCATCTTCCTTTTCTTTGAGTCAAAGGACGAATCCACTTGGACACTACTACAACTAGAAGGGGGCAAAGGCACATTTCTAGGCACATTATTTTCTAATCTATCATTGACCTCTCCATCTAATCTTTCCACCTCCAAAAGATCTTGCTCATCTACTTTTCCACATTTTGCAATCCCTCTTCCACTTATCATCAACAAATGAGCCCTAATTCTCGTGTATGAACTCTTAAAAAAAATTTCACAAAAATTGCATTTCCGAGAGCAATTGCCCCCCCCCCCCAATCACCATGATTAGCTAACTTAGTAATAACCTCCACAGTGGTTTATTTAAATCTTCAGTGCTATTGCTCCATGCTTGATAAGTGGATATCACTTTACAAAAAATGCAATTACAAGAACTATAAATTTCATATGTATTAGAGCATGGATTTATATTCAACATACAAGTTTTCCTCCCAAATACATGAAACATGGCCACAATGAAAATGGACAATTAGAACAGACAATTAGAAACTGTGTTTTTTGCAAACAGAAGAACAGACACAAAGTATAGTGTTTTTTTCCCAACTTGACATACTCATTACCTTTCTCCTGGAAAGCAAATGGTCAATTAGAACAGACACAAAGAAACTATTTTTCAAAAGCAGTAAGAGCAACACTATCTAAA
>JAGVVM010021974.1:0-30250 GCA_019149425.1 Psidium friedrichsthalianum
GGACGGAGTTCTTGAAAATTTCCACTATTGTGCGCAAATCTACATATTCCACACTCACTTGTAGAGCTCATTCCCATTAGGAAAGTATTTTCCTAAGATTTTCTTTCTTTCTTCATTGATCTCATATCATGTATGGAGAAACTCGAGTAGAATCTTCATCGAGCCATTGATCACTATATTACCTTATTTAACAAATTAGTAAGTAAATGAGTGTTAATCATTATTTCAAAGAAAGAAAACCACTACAATAGTAATCTCACAAAAGTTTTAGACTTACTTATGATTCAAGACATGTGCAAGCATGAAGTGGAGTGTTGTTCCTAGTCCATGATCCACAAGATTGTATGAACCACCTCATAAATATATAACTCTTCATCTAGCCTTTTTCACTTCATGCACATATATAGCTTTCTTCACTTTTCATCATCAATCCCACATGTCATAAATCAAGTGAAGACAGAGGCTTGTCGGTGTTACAAATTCTAAGCATGTCATAAATAGAGCCGTGAAGGAAAGTATGTAATCAATTGAATCCCACCAAAAATCATCCAACCACCTTCTCCTTGACAACCTATAACCTCCCTTGATTATCATCTCATAGGTACTCCATTTTTTCACAAATAACCATGTTTTAAGACCACTTCTTATCAACTTAAACCTTCCAAGCATCACAATCATCAATGCAAATCGTGTATCTGCCACTGAAAGCACTTCAAGTGATAAACTCGTTGTATATTGCTAATCTCATGAATGGTTCATGATGAATTTTTTGATTTGCATAACATCATCAACAATCTTTGTAATCCAACTACATCCTCTCGTATACTACTTCATTGGCCTCCACATTCTTTGCGGCACAAATATTCTTTAAAGCTAGATTAAGGGTGTGCACCACACAAGGCGTCCAAATAATGGACGAGAATTGTTTTGTTTAAATAGTTGTCCCGCCCCTTACAATTTGAAGCATTATTCGTAATGACTTGGACCACATTCTCATGTCCAACTTCAATGATATACTTCTTTCAATAAGTTGAAAATGAAATGCATGTCCTTCCTTTCATTCGAACAATTACCGATTTTATAAACATAGGATTTCCATCCGACACCGCTATAAAGTTAATAAGTGATCTCCTTTTGAGTCACTCCATCCATCACTCACAATACTTACACTCTTATCCTTCCACATCTTTTTAATAGATGCACACAAACTCTCAATATTTTCCCTCTTTTTTTTCAACAAAGTAGTCCTCAACAAATTATATTTCAGTGGTAAATATCCGCAATATTGTGATTAGCGGTATAAGTGAAAGCTTCTGAAAGTAAGGGTTATTTGCTAGGTTAAACGGCAAGCCCGCTAATAGAACATCCTAGCAATCAAATGATCTAAATGTTCCCGTTGAGACATGTTGAATGACCTTCTCAATTGATCCTCCACTCCCACTTCCGATCTTCCTTTTCCTTGAGTCAAAGGATGAATCCATTTGACACTACTACAACTAGAAAGGGGCAAAGGCACATTTCTAGGCACATTATTCTCTAATTTATCATTGACCTCTCCATCTAATCTTTCCATCTCCAAAAGATCTTGTTTCCTACTTTTCCGCATTTTGCAATCTCTCTTCCACTTATCATCAACAAATGACCTAATTCTTGTGCATGAACTCTTAAAACTTTTTTCACAAAAATTTATTTCCAAGAGCAATTGCCCCCCCATCACATGATTAGCCAACTTAGTAATAAACCTCCACAGTGGTTTATTTAAATCTTCATTGCTACTATTGTCCATGCTTGATAAGTGGATATCACTCTACAAAAAATGCAATTACAAGAACTATAATTTCATATGTACTAGAGCATGGATTTATATTCAACATACAAGTTTTCCCCCCAAATAGACATGAATATAGCCACAAAGAAAATGGATCAATTAGAAAGCCATTTAGAAACTGTGTTTTTTTGCAAACAAAAGACACAAAAAGAATAGTGTTTTTTTCCAACTTGACATACTCATTATCTTTCTCCTGCAAAGCAAAGGATCCAAAAGTGGTAATTAGTAACACTATCTGAACAATGGATGAGGCATCAATCTAATGACAGTGTTTTGGCAGTCCCAAGGTGCCACTAGTCTATTTCACAAAATAGTTCCTATCAACCATATACCATAGACTTACCCGCCGACAAGGCGGGTGACGAGCTGAGGCCGGCGAGAGGAGGGGAGGTGGGAGCAGGGAAGGTGATGTTGGCGCGATGAGGCCAACGAGTCACGGTGAGTCGTCACAGGGTAGCCGGTGAGTCGCTGCCTGTCTCTCAGTAGGAGCTGCCGAGTCGCGCGGTGAGCCGAGACCGATGGAGGAGGTGAGGCTAAGGCGAGCAAGGGAGTGTGGTGATGGAGGCGAGTCGTGCGTGAGCCATGAGGTCCGCGCAGGTCTGCACAGTGAGCCGCAAGTCGCGGGGTGAGCCAAGGTCGCAAGAGGAGGGGAGGCTAAGGTGAACGGGGAGTGTGGACTGTGCAGGCGAGTCGCAAGAAAGAGAGAGATGCAGAGGAGAGAACTCAGAGAAACGCGAGTAAAATTAGGTCCAAAAAATTGATTTTCACTTTCTGACCCATTATGCACGTTGACTTTTTCGGTCAACGAGTCCCCCTCAGTTTACAACGTGTCGGACACGTGTTCGGGTCCGACAGCCTAAATACTGAAAAGGAGCAAGTCCTGTAACATAGCGCCTAAGATGACCCCAATCACAAAAATTCTACTTTGATGTCTTTTAACTTAACCACAGGCTTACACACTTTGAGTTCCATAACAGGAAAGGTTTTGCCATAATTGAGCCAGTCGATTTACATTTTATCTCAACTCTCTTATTTGAATCAGGGACTAATTTACCCCATTAACAATCAAGTATACCGTGAAGAGATATAACCATTACCATTATTGCTATATTAATCTCACATAAGTGGAACTCACTAGCTTCCACTTCACGTTGTGATCCAAAAGGCACATCCCCCCTACTCTCCTCATTCAAGCATATGCAAACACAAAGTAAACAAAACATTTACAATTTTTAGAAGAATTATAGCCACAGCACTATTAAATCTCAATGGAGATAACCATATTTTTGTATGTAATAAGATCATAACGAATTCTTACGTGCATTTGCTATAAAAGTGTATAGTTTTTTCTTTTGACAATAAGTGATATTAGCACTAATGCTCTAACATAAATTTGTCGCTAAGTCATATCCTATCTTGGATCACATCGAATGATGTAATGCGAGATCAATGAGTTTGTTTGATGTTGGAAATCTTTCTAATTGACACGATGTACTTATACACAAAAACCAAATGAAGAATTTGCGGCTTTTAGTTGTTTATAGACCCTAGGTTGAGTACGTGGCCTTTCAGCATTTTATCTGTGTATCTAATAACGTATTGAATATAGATCATCGAGATTGTTCTCATCCACAATTTCATCAAGTAAAATCATCAATAATATGAGGTTTGATACATTGATTGTCTATAAAAACACATCAAGATCAAAGGATGTGCATTGACACATTACTAGATTAAACAAATCCTGCATAACCTACCATTTATCATATTTCTCGATATGGAAATATGTTGAATGCAAATATGCCGTGTATCCACCAATTATGATAATGGCCATATCTTTTCCTATTTATACAGCTCTTATCTTGTGATGCTCCATGCTTAATATAATTCCTCTTGAGCCACAATCTTATCACTCTTCTCATGCAATTATCTCTATCACAAATGATGAAGTCTTTTGTCAACCTCTCTAGTCTCTTCCTCAGAAACCTATTGATCCATCCAAGTTGCTAGCCATTTATTTTATCAAAGATCATGTTCCACATGTGAAAACACTCTATTTCTATAGGAGATCAACATAATACCCTTTAACCCTAAAAAGTCGAATCAATGATTTACCAAAATAATCTATTTGCAATTTTGTCTTCATCAATGGTATGAACTTCCAGAAGTAACAAATTTTTCAGCTTAGCTATGTTTGTCATAATTTGACTAAATATCGTTCCAACATGCTATTTGGATAGTCTAACTTTCCATCACTCACTAATTGCAGATGGGTGGTCTCACCCTATGCGGATTTAGTATTAGATATGGACTGAAGATACCATCAGGGGGAAAAAAATTTGGGAGTCTATTCAACAAACAATTCTCCTTACCATGCCCATGGCCAGTTCTCCTCCTAAATCACAATCCGCTGAAGGCTAGTGAAGTTTGCAAAAGGTTACTAGTGGGTAAATACTTACGATTAGGGTTTTGGGGAAGGCTGCCCAAAACCTCCCCCCCCCCCCCCCCCCCCTCTCTCTCTCTTTTATCTCTATGCAGGGGAGGGTTTGAGCTAAATCTCACTCCTCCTCTCCCTCTTCATTAACTTATTTAGTTCTCTATTTCTTTTTCTTTTTTTTTTTGCTTTCCTCCCATTTGTGGAGTTTGTTTTCCTTCCGATCTAATCTAGATCTGAGAGTTTTTCTCTCTTGTTGAGTTTTTTAGTGTATGTTTTCAGATTTGTCTTTCTCGGATATCATTAGCATATAAGTCTAATTTCAAAGGAGATTGGTGGAGCTTCATAAAGGTTTCACTCTTCCTATCACATCTATACTTATTCAATCTTTTTATTCTGCCTGGTGAAGATGTTAGGACACCGAACCTTGACACACACTGCCGAAAGCAAAACCCGTAGCAGTCTAAGCATATAGGTGTATCTTCATGATTAACATAATACAAAACATAGCCGTACGGTAAGTCCGCTATACAATGCATTAAGGGCATTGGATAGTGAAGGCTCTTAGTGCTCCTTTTTTGGTTGAACAGGTCCATATGATCGCAAAAATCAACCTAACCACATGCTAAGCATATAGGTGCAACTTCATGATTAACATAATACAAACATAATAGCTCTACGTTAACATGCTGCGAAATGAAATGCCATAGGGTGTATTGGGTTAGAGCGGGGAAGAAGAGAGCAAGTGGGTTTCTCAAAATTGAAAAAAAAGACGAGAGAGAGAGGAGAGAGAGAGAGAGAGAGAGAGTCCAGAGAGAGAGAGAAGAGCAGAGAGAGAGTGTGGTCCTCCAATTGACACCACCCAATGAAATGTTTTTGTCTCCCATGATGTCACCTCACCTTCTTGGTCTCTCATGTACATACAATGAGGGTTTTTGCCCATATTTGACTAGAGAAATAGATGGGATAATAGGAGGGAAATGGTGATATTTTTATTTCTATGCGATCAAAAGTATGCATTGTTCCATGAAGTATTGTTCCTTGATTTTCTTTTATTAGAGCTCTTGAATTGCACTTTATCTTTATACATGCTGTTGTTCGTGAAGTATAGTTAAGTTTCACTTTCGCAATAAACAAGAGTGATAGGGAAGTCTTGGAGTTTGGTTTAACATGCAAGGTGATTTAGGGAATGATTCTGTGACATCCTAGTCTGCCACCTTTCTCACGAATTTTGATCTGTTTAATCTGTTTATTACATATGATAGAGGGCGCATGCAGAAGACTAACACAAACAGGCAAAGCCAACATACAAGTGCATACAAGGGCAAGTGCATACAAGGGGATAGACATGCCTAATGGGTATAGCCTCATGGGGTTCACTAACAGGACGTAAAAATACACAATATGATCATCAGCATTAATGGAAAATACTTACTTTCATATTATCATAAGGTGTACATACATCATCCATTTTTAAAAGATTAAAAGAACCTTGAACAACATCAAAAAGATACTCAGCTCCCTTCCTAAACTGCTAACCGTCAGCACCACTCATGACGATAATTGGCAAAACTTCTCACGGCTTAACAACAATAGAGACGACCATGTCTCACTCAGCCAAATGCTACTCTAGCCTCTCAAGTTCGACTCCATCTGCTCTACCGGGAGCTACCATCTAGGAAACAAATGGAATCGGACTCGAGAGACTGCCATCTTCACATTTCTCAAACGTGGCTAAGAATCGGACGTGACAAAACTATTTGGCCCCACAGCTAAACACTACACAGGTTACAAGCCTCAAGAAAGGTGTAACTAACCCACCTGGACCAATGATCTCCTCCCAAATGTACAAAAACTTGATGGGGGCACCGTAGATGAAACTAGGCATCGCAAGCGATATCGACATGGCTACGAATTTGAAAATGATGTATCCCACAACTGTGAGTATGAAAACTCAGTAAATAATACATCTAAACAAATGACTAGACCATCTAATCCATTAATCGTATAGGAAAAATAGTTACATAACATGACAAACTAAACAGTTTCTTTCACGACTCTCAATTACCTACAAGAATCCAAACTGAAGCATTCATACAGATTTAATGGCAAACTTGACAATCCAGATAAAGAACCAAGTCACATAATGCTACATGGCATTAGACTATTGACTAGCATTATCTTGCGAGGCTCAAAATTCCAAATCAATCCCCAACTCATGGCTAAATATCCCTATAGATTCAAACTCTGACTCATGATTACATGGCATTGCTCAAGACCATCGGACATTAAAATCAGTCTATCCACAACTATCTAGTGACAATTGAACTAAGGGAACCATCGTACAAAGCTCGCGTCTTTGAATCTCACCCTTTTCAAGTTCTCAGCCAAACCACCCTTCACCGGGTGCAACTCCTATTCATCTCAAATTGACAACAAACTAAACAATTCACCCACATATTTGAGTTGCCCATAAGTTAGAGACTCTACCGCAAGCAATCATTCGAACATGCATCAAAGTTTTCCCTTCCATATAAGTTCAAACCTCATTCAACATACCTATTTCCAAGAAGGACATATTGCACTATATCAAACAAAAATCAGACAATCTAGGAGTAAGGTTAGATGCGAACTTGCCTTAGGATCGAAGCTCTACGAAGATGAGGGTGGAAACTAGCTTCAAAACGAGCTCGGCCTCAACTCTTCTTCCTCTTGGGCGTTACAGGCTGGAGAGTTGTAGGGGAGCAAAGGTGGTTAGTTTGACGGCGAGACAGAGCTTGTGGGAGGTTGGGTTGCTGTTACCGACATTGAGCTATCGGCACCACTAGTGGTTGGCGAAAACAGGAAGGAAGTGAGCCAAGAGGAGCAAGGGTAGACAAGCAAAGTGGCCGAGGGAGAGATATTGCGATCCGATCCTCAAATTTTAACGAGCTAATGGATTATCAGGGCCTCATTCATTCAATGAGATAGTGAAATCCAAGCGCGGGCCCTCCTAGGCCTATACCAAATCGCGACGAGAGTTTTAATTATCAGGTTCAACCTTAGTGTGGTTGGGTGACATGCGCAATGTGTGCATGCAAAAGGAGTCTCCTCTTGTCACTTTTGAAAGGTTGATCGGATAACTTAACGAGTGATTGGGGAGATTGTTCGGTTCTATAGAATCAGAGACTTTGAGTTTAGGGACTTGGTTATGTCAGTATTGCTACCGATGCCCTTTCGGTACCTAATGTCGATTGATTACCCTAACTAAGATTTCATATAGGCGCAACTTTTAGATGAGGCAAATCTAAATCTAGGCTATCATGCAAGTCGGGAAGACTAACCTTACCAATCACAATCAATAAAGTAGGTACGTAATCCAAGGATCCAAGAACATTTAGATAAAATGCATCAAGAAAAATCGAGACATCCCTAATGAAGCCTTAACGGCTTAGAGAAAATGTGATTAAAGTTTGGGATCGAGAGTCAGAATGCCTAAAATAGGTTAGGCCAGTTGATTGTGACCATCTACTATTTTTTGGGATTTTTTGGAATTTGTCTGAGTTTATTTTAGAATTTTTTATTTCGAAAAAATTATCCGGACCGGGCCACACCATAGGTGCCCAACTCAGGCCCTAAAGTTAGTCTAAGACAAAAAGGCAAACTTGGGCTAGGCCCATTTTTGTATTTTTTAATATTTTTTTATGGTTTTAAAGAGGCCCCATTCTTCAAGCCCAATCTCTATTTTCATAGCCTAGGCCGATCTGCATTCGATTAGCCCGAAATCAAATAATCTCTCTCTCCCTCTCTCTACTTCTTTTTTCAATTTTATTTTCTGGTCTTCTTCTTCGATGTGATGCTCTCTCGCGACACCTTCTTCACAGGGGACGCCGTGGGGAGCTTCACCGAGACCTTCACCTACGCCATCTTCGACCACCGACTGCCACCTCGAGTTACCGACACCGAGCTACCTTCGTCACCGTTGGTCACGATCGGGTTGCCATTCGCTGAGGCTTCGCTTTAGTCCCACTAAACTTCGGATCAACACTTCTAGTCCCACCGCCGAGTCGTCGACGTCGGCACCGTCACCTTCAGTTTTCTCTTTGTTTTTCTCGAGAGCTCTCTCTCGTGTCCCTCTAAACCGAGCCCCCACTCGCTTCTCTCTTCATTTTTTTGGGTCAAAAGCTCCCGAGTCGGCCTCCACTTCTGTTAGGCGACACCCCGGCCAGTGACGCACGACTTCCACAACCGAAAAACCTCCATCAACCAAACCCAGGCACCGGAACAACCGGTGTCGACTCGACTCCGCCATCCACCAACCAACTCGCGCACGCCATTACTTAAAAAAAAAAAAAAAGGCAGAGACTGACTTGACTCTGACTTAGACATTAGCAAACAAGTATGGTTCAGGGACAGAGGGGAGCCGATTCTAACCATTCGGAACTTGAATTCGCGTAAAAAAAATTCACGACAAACGGGTGGTAACACTGGGCAATGAACGACTATCCACACAACCAAGCCCGGAACTCATGTCTAAGACGACGAATCCCGGTCCGGATCGTCCGAGACAGAACAAAACAGAGGGGGGCCCTACCTGGTTCACGGAGGTCCTCAAGGTCGTCGGGATTCAGCCATGGAGGAGTTGGTCGAGTTGTCTCCCGGCCAATCTCTCTAGCTTGGGGTGGTTTTCTGGAACGAAGGTAGGAATTCCTTTCCTTTTCAATGGAGCTCCTGTGACGTTCCCCCCGTTCTCCCTCTCGCTGGTTTCTCTATTTCTCTTTTTATTTTGCCTTCTCAGGAAGCTCATCGGCGAGCTCTCTTTCTTTTGTTTTTATTTTTGGTTTCTTCTTCCCCTCTGACGACCTCTCCCCAAGAATGACGACCATCCTCCCGTACGTAATCCCCCACCAACAGATTTTTGGCATCTTTTTTGCTATGCCAGCTCAGTCCTTTTTTTGTCTTCACATGGAAGATTCTAGAATAGTTTTTTTAAGGGATTATTCATGAAAATCACAATTTTAACGTATAAAAATTAGTAAATTCGAATTTCAAATTACCACGCTTTGCTAATCCAACCTTTCCGATGACTTTCAAATGGTGAGAAACCTTTGAACGTGAGTTTAAACCTAAACGAGAATGACCGATTAATCTCAATTTGTAAATGAGAGACTAACTTAAAAATTTAATTAGGTCCATTTTTCAATTTGCATAATTCACGAAAGTGAGTGGACCAAAACACAGTTAAAGGTGTAAGAACTAAATGTCATAACTGGACCAAAGTGAAAAGCAAACTAGAAGGGACTCAATTTGTGAATTTTTTTTTTAGGACCTAATTGCAAAATTTTGGAAATCAACGCTCTTCATCAAATTTTCGAGTCTTAGAGTGACCAAAATGTAATTCAGATTAAAATAAAACCAATGACTATTTCTTCATATTTTTCTAGTCACAAATGCTTCTTTTTTTAAAATTTCGGGACATTTTTAATTAAAAATAATATTAAAATGCCAAAAAATTTGAAAATTATTTTTCGTTCAAAAATGGTTCCTTAGGCTTGGTGAAGCCTTTCAAAGTTGATTTTGTAATTTTATAATTTTTTTTTATGTTTTTAATTGATTTTCTAAAGATAAAAATAATAAAAATCAGGTATCAATAAGAGGGAGAGAGAGCGCTCTTTTGGGAGGGGGGCCGGGGGGTGGGGAGGCTTCTTATATAGTGGGGATTAAGGGACGGTGGGGGTTTCCTAGGTGAGTTTGGCAGTCAAATTGTGATTCAAATTTGTGCCCGGGCTAATCTTGTGCACTAAAATTTCGAATAACATTTCACTAACTGTCCAATAAATGGTCACGCCCAAAAATTTATCCTTAACTCAAATAGTCCTTCGTACCATAGTCCATTAATCCCAAAATATAATTCCTAATAATCTAAGTCCGACACGGACTAATCTGCTCATAGAAATTTAGGCCGTCACAGATTATATCTTAGAGAGGGTTATCAATCTTCTGCCTTTTCAATTAAGTGTTATCAATCAAAATATTGCATTCTAACGTAATTCCAAAAGGTGGTTATAGTTAATATCACATCCAAGTGCCATTTCAACGTCTTCTGCTCATCTTTTGATGGATTTGGCTTCCTCAATTCCTGTTCAGGCTAATCTTAGTCAGCTGATTGAGTTTGTGAGCGTTGGTTCTTGTTTTATGCTTGTAGCAGACTCTTGGCTCGCCTGGGTTGGCACGCGATCACAGAAATTTTCTATTGATGACTTTTGTTGCGTACACTTAACCAAGCATACACAGTTCAAGTTCAAATAATAGGATAAGTTTTGCTATAGTTGAACTGGTCGATTTACATTTTGTCTCAACTCTCTTATCTGAATTGGGGAATGATTTACCTATATAATTATCAAGCATACCATGAAGATCTGGATAATCTTGGTATATTTTTCCCATATGTGTGGGTGGGTGGATGGATTTGTTATTACAAGTTTAAAAAAAAAAGATTTGTTTTTATTATTACAAGGTTAAAAAAAAAAACAATGTTCCGAGTAACCTTTACAAGATGAGATTGCAGAGATGAGGCATTCATGCAATCGAGAGTGCAGCAAGGCGACTCCATTTTGGGCTATTCTCTTATTTGGCGGGCTAATTATGGTAAATTTGTCAGAATTGCTTTGCTCCTAATTTTATCAACTGAATAAATTCGTGTACTATGTCCCCAATGGGCTCCAACCTGCCATAAGCATGACAATTAAAAATTGAACAGCTCGTGTTGTTTATGTCGGCATCTTCCTTTCAGAATTACAACAATCGAATCACGAGTGACGACGCCAAAACGTATGACTCTAAACAATTGCTTTGGTACTCTAAAAGACACCGACAACCCTTTCATTTTCGATGATAGCATAGTTCTAAAATTATTAGCATCTATAACAGTCCTGACACTTCACAAATTATATGTCAAATAATATCGTATTATACATTTATTAAAATGAGACAATAAATCGAATTAAGAATGTAATATTAATCTAAGCATAAATGGAACTCACATAGCTTTGGTTGCAGCGCTCTGATCCAAAGGCTGCATCTCCCTTTATTCTCCTCAATTCAAGCAACATGCGAACACAAAATAACAAACGCCTTTTACAAATTTTAGAAGAATGTCATGGCCATAGAACTATTAAATCCTAACTGAAGATAACTGTATTTTTTGTGTAATAGGTTTAGGCCGTTTTTGCAAAAAAGGATGTATAGTTTTCTTTTGCCAATAAGTGATATTAGCACTACATGCTCTCTTTCACATAAATTTGTCGCTAAATGCTTTTAGAGAGTATTTCCCTCCTTCCTTTGTTCCTGCTAAGTCTATCCTATCTTGGTAAATATCGAATTATATACGTGAGACAAATGAGTTTGTTTGATGTCGGAAACCCATCTAGTTGACAAACATGGTACTTATATAGTAGAAAAAAAAATTCACAGCTTTTAGCTGCATATAGGGTGGGTTTGGTTCAACATTTCAAATGGACTTTGGTGAAATGCAAATGTCTTTAGTCTAAAGGGCTTTGGGAAAATGCTAATTGCGTTTGGAAAAAACTGATTTCAAAACGAGCTTTGGATTAAATATTATTTGCTAAAAATAACTTTGCAAATAGGTTTTGTTAATTTTTATCATTGTGAGGTTAGTTTTGGAAAAAAAAAATTTCTTTTAGCATTTAGCCAAATGCTGAAAGCCAATGCTAGTCCCTACCAGCATTGAGCTTTCAGCATTCCCAAGGCCAGCATTTGGCCTGAACCAAATGGTTCAGCATTTTCCCAAGGGGCTTTGAGGACTGAAAGCCCCTTGGGAATGCTGAACCAAACCCACCCATAGTAGCCCCAAGGTTAACTACGTGGCTTTCAGCAATTTATCGGTGCATCCCAAAACAATATTGAACATAAATAATCGTGTCGCATCGTTCCCAATTTCAATCAAGTAAAACCATCAATAATATGAGGTTTCATACATTAGTTTTCCATAAAAGTCAAGTAAAGATCAAAGGATGTGCATTGACACATTAGTAGATTATACAATTCCTACCTAACATACCATTTATCATATTTCTTGGTATGGAAATATATCAAATGCAAAATATGCAGGTGCATCCACCAATAGTGAGAATGACCAATTCTTTTCCTATTTATACACCTCTCATCTCGTGATGCTCCTACCTTCAATATCCAATTCCTCTTGGGGCCACAATCTTATCATTCTCCTCATATACGGCTATCCCTATCGACAAATGATGAAGTCTTTCCGTCAATCTTTATAGTCTTTTCCTCAAGAAATCTGTTGATGTATCTAAATTGCTATCCATTTATTTCATCATAGATCATGGCCCACTTACGAAATGCTCTTGATTTCAGCAGGAGATGCATCATCATATGCTTTAACGCTAACAAGTCGGATCAATGATTTATCAAAATAATAATGTTTACAATGCTGTCTTCATTAAGGGTATGAATTTCCAAAAAGTAGCAAATTTTCCCCTTAACCATCTTTGTCTTAATCCAACTAAATATCGTTCATACGTGTGATTTGGATGATTGATCTAACTTTCCATCATACGATTTAACCATCTTTGACTGAGAACACCATTAAAAAAAAAGGGAAAAAAAAGAGGAAAAGAAGTTTGGGAATCACCATCCGTCAAAGGCAAGTGAAGTTTGTACAGGTTCTATGTTGTCCCATAGAACTCCAATTTGCATAGCAAACTCCATCTTTAATGGATAGATGGAGGAAGAGAACATAGTTTGCTTGAGGGTGAATAGGTTCCCTTGAAATTATTAGATGGAAAGTTGGATAAGAGCTCGGTGTCGGGAGTGAGCTTCCCTTTATTTTTGCGTCACTCTGAAATAAATTTTTATTACACTAAATGTCCCTCCACGTTCTCATATTATGTGCAGATCTCTGATGAATCAGGAAAAGTGTCAAAAAAAAATGTTAAAGATATTGCAATTTTGCCAATTCAGTCCTAAATCTTTTAGTTGTATCAATTTAGTCCTAAACCTTTGGCATTTGTGCCACTTAAGTCCATTTAGTAAATTTTGACTAAAACTTGCCGATGTAGATACTGATCGTCCTACATGGTATGGCCAACGCAGAAGTGGACATCTTTCTAATTTTTTCACATTTTTTTATTTTTCTTATTTCTTTTTTTTTTTTGTCTACTCTTTACACTCTCTTTTTTTAAGATGGATGCTCGGCGAGGGTCACCAGCTGACCCTAGCCAACCCTAAGAGAGGGCCAGGAACCCTCGCCGGCACTGGCTAATGGTGTTGCGCCCCTCGACAACTTTGGGTTAATAAAAAAAATTATCCACATCAGCATCGGTCGTGTCATGTAGGACAACCAGCATTTATTTTAGAGATTTTCACCCAAATTTGGTTGATTGACTCGATTGGAAAAACGTAAGAAGGTTTATGATGACAAAATTAAAAGATTTAGGATTGAAGTGGCAAAAGTCTAATAAATTTAGGATTTTTGGATAACTTTCCCATTACACATGAATATCAACCGGAAACAAGACCATAAGTTCAAATGGACGTGAAATGCATGCATCGAATACATGCAATACTTTTCACATGAACTCAGCAATATACTCGAACTCAAACAATAGTATGCATGTTATACTTCATCATTTATATTACGTAATATCGAAGAGTCTAAATTTTTGTGACATCCCAAAAATTTGGTCGTCTATAAGATAAATACTATTTGATTTTTTATGTTTAAGGAGCAATTTTGGACATTGATTTATTTGGTCTGACAAAGGATTTGGAAAATCTTGAAGCATTGGTCAGAGGAATCAACCGGTTTAGTCAAGCAACAGAATTGTAACATCATGACCATCCACGCCCTAACCTTGTCCTAGCGGAACTTTAGAAATGAATTCACTGTTTTGCCCTAAAAGTAAATTTACAATTTTGCCCTCTTACCTTGAAATTACCATTTTACCCCTCTACAAAATTCCTATTTTGCCCTTGATACCAAATGACCAAAATACCCTTAACCTTTATGCCAGATGACTAATCTACCCCTTATTGTGAAAATACCAAAAATACCCCTTGCATTTATGGATATAGGATGAACGTTATTATGAACATTTATGGAGTGGGCCTCACCTTTTCTTTTCTTTCTTTTCTCTCCCTCGTTTCCTCATTTTTTGCCGTGAGCTTCCCCCCTTTGGCCATGGACCTCCATTTCTCTCCCTCACACCATTTTTCCGCCCGTCCAAGCTTCACCACTGCTCGTCATTCGTCGTCACTCCATTGCGGGTCGCCTCCACTTATTGTTCACCATCGAACCAAGCCATTCGCCGCGAGCCACTCACCGTCCATTTTCGCCATCCGCCGAGATCCAATTGAGCCGAGACCCACCGAATCGAGCTGCCCAAATCACTGCGCCATCCTCCACGCTGTTGCCACTGTATGTTGTTACCGTGTGCTGTGTGTCATCATCATCGTGCCGTCCGCTGAACCGCCATCGTTTATCAAGCCATCAGCTTGTCCACCCAAACTGAGCTTGACCCAAGCCACCTGCAAGTCGTCATCGCCGTCCACCCTGCCATGCATTATCCGCACTGCCGTGCCGCTTGCCGTCACCGCCGTTGTCACCGTGACCGTTAGTTTGTGAGTTAAACCCCTAAACCCTGATTACGCTATTAATCGTGTTTAGGGAATAGATTAATTAGTGTTAATGGTGGTCAGTTTAAGTTAATGATGGATTAGATATTAATTTAACCTTAGTTAGGTTGGATAGTTAGGTTAATTAACCATAGTTACTTTATCATTTATCGTTTTAACCGCAATTACTTTATTTTAACCATAGTTACTTTATCGTTAACCATAGTTACTTTAATATTAACCATGGTTACTTTTTGTTAACCATGGCCAGGTTAATTAACGACACTTACTTTTTATTAATCATAGTTAGATTAATTAGTTGAAGATGAGTTAGTTAACCATGAACGAATTAATTAACTATAGTCGAGTTAATTAATTATAGTTGAATTAATTAACTATAGTTAGATTAATTAATCGTGATCGGAATAAATAATAATAATAATAATTTGGTTAGTATTTGGTAATTAGTTGGTGATTATTTTTATTATTGGTAATTATTGGGTGATTATTTGGTTATTATTTGGTGATTGTCTTGTGCCCGTCAATGTACATATAGAACTGATAATAATTACTCACAATTGAGATTAAATTGTTAATCAAAAAAAAAATTTTTGGACACCTAATTAAGGACGAGCTATGAGACATCACCAAAATTATTTTTTCATGTTCAAAAAATTCAGTACGGTATAAAATTGAGGAATACCAAGTTTGACAATAAATGTATGTCTTTAAGGATCACTTGTGAATTTTTTTATTGTATTTTGAAGCATAAAAATTACAATCAGTTGAGTTGTGAGCATGACCATATTGTATTAGGCTAAAGGCGAAGATATGAACTAGCATGATTTCTGGTGTGGCTCGTGTGGTCAAATGATAGAAACTGTCACTCAAGAGTACCTGGGGACGATGCCTAATATGTCCGTCTCGAAGAGTGTCAGGGAATTATATGGCTTATTGGTTGCCCGACAATCCATTTCTAGGGTATCAATGGGGCCTGTACAAATGCTAATCGTAGCTTGTAGCGATCAATGCCCCTTACAGGGATGCCTCATATATCTAGCCCAAGGGTACCAAGGGAATTATCAGTTGCCATGCTCGACAAAGCAAGACAACACCTGCTCATGCTGAAAGAGCATTTAATCATTTTGGGGGTATTAAGGATTGTGCTGTAGCTGAGTGACCATAATAACCAGAATACGTGTGATGCTTTATGCATGCGAGATTGTAATGGGTATTCAAATTGCATGCCTTGATTTGTGTGTGTTTATATAATGTCATGATAGTACTGTGCAATGTGTCTACCAAGGCAAGGTAAGTGTGCATGTGGTTGATGGTTGACTGTTTGAGTTTAAGTGCCTGATCACGTAGTAACTAGAGTGTTGTCGAAGTTGCATGCTATTGATTTGTCATCGATTTCAACCTTCATATTTAGGCCATCCTGAGCGAATCAACACCTTATTTGAGCTTAGGGAGTTGACTCACGGAGATTTTATATCTCACCCGTTAATGTTAAATGTTTTCAGGATCCTAAGACCCGAGCCTACTATTATCTCTAAGTGGGCGTAGAGGTAGAGACCTTTTGTGTGAAACTTTGGATGTAGTGTTGATCCTACCTTGACCCGATATCTTTTTGGTGGTAGGAGAAAGCAGCTTTGAGGTTGGGCTTGTAATATTTCGCTTCCCAAGTTTAACTATATATAAATAAAACTATCTTTTGTTGATGTCAGTTGTTGCTTGCCCACTGTCTATTCCTACCATTTATATTGTTGTTTGGGGATGTTGAACATTCTGCATGCGCTTTATTGAAAGATAAAATGAATGGTCAACGACGTGCCTGAGATGTTATCTTGAGGTAGCGCATTGGGGTATTACAATTTTAGTCCTATAGAACATAATCTATCATTTAAATTAGCCCTATAGAACAAATGAAATTATTAGCAAAGCTAAAAAAATCCATTTTCCCATCTTATAGTATGTACTTACTCCATTTCCATGTCTCCTATGTGATTTTGTGAGTTTAAAAAATTAGAGTTTCTATAAGGTGGATACATTTAATCTTCCATGTGCCTCTGCACATTCATTCGTCGACTTATCGCGAAAATGTTGATCTGTCCAAAATTCAAATAGAGATACGATCTTAATTAAGCATTGATTGAGATAAGCCTGAAATGGCACAAAGAGGAGATGGTATAACATGCTTTCATGGAAAGGCAAAACTCCATTTTTAATTGAAATTCAACAAAATAAGCTATTGATTTATTAAGAATTCTATAAATAGCAAGCTTCGACCAGATACATAAACACGAGGCTCCAAAAAGTCTAGTTTTATTATTATTATCGTATAAAAAATTGCTAGAAATGATATTTATGTGAGATCAATATGAAAAGTTACCCGATAAAAAATTACCATTTTTGGATTGAACCATTCTAAATAGACTTACTCGATAGAGAGCCCTACAGGCCACCTTTGCGAATCATAATGTCAGCTTAGCATTGTAAATTTGCCCAATTGTCTCTCCACACTTGCCTTCCTATCAAGTCGCTCGTGAGTGAACGGAAAGCCGATAGCACGAAAGCATGCCATGAGAATTGCCCCCAAAAAAAAAAAAAATAGCAAGCGACGACTGCAAGTCAAGACTAAAAGGTTGCAAAACATTTGGTTTGGTTTCAACTTTCAAGCCATCTTAAATTCATTTCTGCTACTTGATTCGCTCCGCACAAAACTACAAGCCATCTTAATTAGCAGATCTCATTTCACTGCCATCTTTTCCTTTTTGGCCTTCAAAAGCAACGTTCGTCCGCTGCTCAGCACACATACATTTCTAGGATTGCATGTTAACGTTGCCGTCCACTTTTGCGATTGGTTCATCTGCTCTGCCGACGACCATCTGTGATCTGACAAGGCTCAAGCCCAAAAATAGAAATCGCAGGAAAAAACATGTGAAGCTTCATGTCCCCGCATTGTTAATATAAATTAATTACATTTTAAAAAAATACAAGCCATCTTAATTAGCATGTCTTGACTTCACTGCCATATTTTCCTTTTTAGGCTTCAAAAGCAAGGCTCGTCCACTCCTCAGCGCACATACACTTCTAGGATGCTTTGTTAATGTTGCTGTCCATTTCAGCCAATGGTTCATCTGCTGGGACCGGGACCGTCTGTGATCTGACAAGGCTCAAGCGCAAAAATAGAAATTGTGGGGAAAACCATGTGAAGCTTCATGTCATTGTTGATATTAATTACAATTAAAATGGAGAAAATTTCAAATAAGGGCCTGAAGTACCATCATTTGTTCTAATAATGACTTGAAGTGGACATTATTTCAAATAAAGACCTGAAATGCCCTCATTATTTTAAAAAAAGGCCCGACTAGAGATATTTTCATCTCTTACATTTTCTGTTTTTTCATTTTTTTTTTTCATTTTTTCTTTTTCCCGTCTTTTTCCCTTCATTTTAGTAGGTCATTGGTCTCAAGTGATGGCCGGTCTCTTCTAGGTAGGGCGAGGCCACCCAGCCCTCGCCGATCACCAGTCCGCACCCAGCCCTTGTTGGCCACAAGCAAAAAGGAAGGGGGAAAAAGGAAAAAGAAAGAAAATAAAATAAAATAAAATAAAATATAAAAGACAAAAATGCTTTTGAATAAAACCTTCTTTAAAATAATAAGGACGCTTCAGGCCCTTATTTAAAAAAATGATAGCATTTTAAGCACTTATTTGAAATTTTCCTATTAAAATGAATCAAAATCATCAACAAGTGATTTATGTTTCTTACTTATTACTTAACATAATTTTATTATAGTGCTAATATAAAACACTATTCGATTCTAAGATGATATACGATTATAATCATAAGCGATATGCTTTTCGTGATTAAAGGATAACTATAATGCTATTACTAAGTAATGATATTATGATTAGTTAATATCACTTTATTAGACATTAATCGTTATTTCTTTTGGTTTATGATTTTAAGTATCATGAGAACGGTAAAGGAAGACCAATTTCGTATACCAAACTAAACAATAATTATTCCATTCTTGCTTCTCTCCTTTCTGCCAAAGTGCCGTACCATATCTGTGTGGTCCTACCAACTAAAAGGATGAAGAAGACCTTCCTGCCTGCGTGACCCCTATTGGAAAAGGTTATTAAAATACAAGTCTTGATTGTTTATTTCGCATAATGACGATGATTAGCAGATTTGATACGTGCATGGAATTAGTCTTTTTTGCTGCAAAAGAAAGAAAAAATATTGTTGCCGAAAATGGAAAGATTTGGTCTGAGAACTCACAGCTTTAATGTTTTCTCCTCTGTTTCCTTGACTTTCCCTCCTCTCTAACATGCGAAACCAATTAGTGCCTGTTCTATCTCTGCACATTCTCCCTCTCCTCTGTGTCTTTCGGTCCCCTTCATTTTTTCCCCGTTTTCTCTCTCTCTCTCTCTAGCTTTTCTTCTTCCGCTCCTGGCCTGAGCGTCCTTCATCCCCAAACGAAACGAGTCTTTCCATCTCCTTTCGGTCGTTGGCCAAAATCATGGCTTCTCATTCCTCTGTAGCATCAAGAACCAGAGCCCGGACAAAGAAAGAAGATTCCTTTGCCGGAATTTTTCCAATGCTGAGACCGGAAGAAGGAAAGGTGGTTCTTCAGGAGCGAAGCGCGCAGTGCGTGATGTCCGCTCCCGTGAGACTTCGGGCCCAGAAGCAGAGAGCAGCGGCATAGGAGCTCGACAAAGAGTCTCCTCTGTTTCGGGTGGTTTGGGAGGCGGAGGCGGCGCCAGTGATGACACCCATGAGGCCATTGTTGTTACAGACGGTGAAGACGACACTGACAGTGACAAAGTGATTTCAGTGAGTGGAAGTGGTGAGGAGGAAGAAGAGTCCAGCGATAACAAACCTCAGACAGCGCGAAGGTTTGAGCCTAACCGTGTTTCTCATAAATTTAAGATCATTGATATTGTTGATGATGTTAGTAGTGACTCTGATGAAGAGGAGAGCACGGACTTTGAGTATGATGAGAGTGTAGGTGGCCATGAAAATGGAAGGTTTGGTGGTGAGGCGTTCTTGTCTGATGCATTTTCTGATGATGACTTGGTAAGCCCTGGTGAGGAGAAAGTTTTTGGCGAACAGGGAGAGGGAAATGGGGAAAGTTTCAAATCCAAGAATCTTGACAGTGTGCCGGATGTGTCCTGGAAGAGGACTCCATCGGTGACTGAAGATGGTCCTGAGGCCGATCTTAGCTTAGATTATTGGTCCTCTTTGTCCGAGAGCTCAACTGGTGCTGACGACGTTGGCTTTGAGGCAAATGTGTCAGAAAGCTTGAGCACAGATGGAGAAACTTATTCGAGCTCAAAAGAGTATGTTGAGGCAAATGTATCAAAAAGCTTGAGCGCAGATGGAGAAACTTCTTCGAGCTCGGAAGAGTATGTGTCTGGGATTGAGCGCGAGAAAAATCTGGAGATAAGGAAGAAGAGAAAACGCGAGCATAGAGGCGAGTTGAGTAGTTTACACAGCACAAGGAAAACTACTAAAGATCTTGATATTGAGTGCATGGATGATCCGGTAGTTGACAATGCTGGAAAGAAAGAGGATGTGGAACGTGGAGTTTCGTGGGTCAATGAATGGTTGCAGGATGATGTGGAGGAGGGAAAACAGGAGAAGCCATCAATGTTGAGCAGGATATCGAGTGCGTGGATGATCCGGTGATTGATGAAGCAGGAAGGAAAGAGAATGTGGTATGTATGGTTTCGTGGGTCAATGAATGGTTGCAAGGTGATATGGCGGAAGTCAAGAGGAAGAAGCGAGTAATGTTGGACGGTTAAATGCAGAAAACAATTGTCCTGCCAATGATGAGAATGGAAATAGTGGGAAAATCGAGGAAAGAGGAAGTTTTAGTGCGTCGGAGTGCAAAGGAATGAGGGAAGAGGAGGAAACAGGACACCAGGGTAAAAATGATGATGACGGGTTGCAGGTTGATGATGATGTCCAGGAGGAGGAGGAGGAAGTCAAAGCAGAGATTGAGTTCCACGGAGTGAATGCTGGAACAGATGTCTCTTCCGTCAACGAAAAGGGAATGATCAAGGAGATGGAAGAAAGAGGAAACTTTTGTGCACCGGAGAAAGAAGGATTGAATCAGAGCCGAGAGAAGTCGACTTCCCAGATCAAGGTCTCTAGAGTAGACGGAAGAGCACAGGAGAAAAGATTTGAGAAAGTAGAAAGTGGAAAGGAGAGGGATTCAGGCATGTCCTGTCGCATCCAACAACTGCAAAAGAAAAGGAAATATGAGGATTGCAGCAGCGAGAAAGCGTTAGCAAACAGGAATGCCAAGAAAGAGCAAACGTCTGCTACTGATGGTACTGTGAGGAATGAGTGTAGGAGCGATTGGGAGTCCAGAACTAGGAGTGAGAGAGCTGGCGAATTAAGGGAAAATATGCTATTCAAACTCACCGATTGCATATTGAGGAAGGATGAGATTCTTCAAGACGACATTCCGAAGGAAAGGGCGGATAAAGACAAACAGTTTGCTGGTGCTGTGAAGGAGGAGAGAAAGGAAATATTCGAGGATTTTGGCATGACAGCCAGCAGCATCGAAAGAGACTGTTCAGATGACATGTACGAGAAGAAGAAAGTCGATGAAATCTTGACTACGTCAGGTGAAGAGGGTGTTGGGGTGCATCAAGCACAAGAGAGAAAAGATCGCAGGAGCAACCGCGACTATGAAATTCGCTGGGAGAGATCTGGTGGTTCGAAAGAACTTAAGTATTTCCAACGTCTTGCTCAGAAATTCAGAGATAACAAAGATGATGCTGATCGGAAAGAAGTTGTATGGGAAATACCAAGCAGGACAGATCCGCGGGCGGAAGTGCCTCCGCTTCCTGTGAAGTTCTTCTGGGCAGATGAGGAACCGGAACCAGAACCGGCACCAAAATCTGAAGCAGAGAAGGAAATGGACAAGATGTGGAGCGACATGGAATTTTATCTTAGAGCTGGAGAACTTGATTGTTCCGGACCCCCGGTAAGTTTCATGACATCCGCTAGCAGCCTAAAGGCACATCAAAGATGAGTAGGTTGCCTAAAAAACTCACTGAATATAGATTTTATCTTACCTGTTCAGTGCTGATCTGCCCTGAATTTTCTGTGTATTGTCAAATATTTTGCTTAAGTTGCTAATGCGAATCAAATTGTTAAAGTAGTGAAGCGGTTGTTTAAGCATATGTACATACCTTTGTTTATTCAAGAAGATGGTTCTTTGGAGTCACCTTGTCAAAATAAGTTCGTGTTAATGATTTGAGTGAGAAATACTACAGCTGAGCTCACCTCAAAATGAACAAAAAAAGTCGATTTACCGAAAATCTGTATGAGACCATTGACGATCTTTTTCAATTCGCTTGTGCTGTAGTCAGCTCATCATGAGTAAAAATTTGTGAGCTGTGTTTATTTCTGCCGTTCCTTTTCCATTGTTGCTGATGTTAATGTGCATATCATCCAAATCATACTTGTAGTTGCCCTTCATTTGATGATGAGGATATTACATTCTTCCTTGGTCAATGAGAAGCAAAACACAAGAAGAGGATGAGAAACACATGGGGAGAAACATAAGAAGCCATGAGAAAGATGAAAACTAAGTTTCGTACTTACTTGATAGTTGATCCTCAGTACACACATGATTTGAATATCTGAGACTACCAAACTCAGTAGCTAAGAAAGTTGAACAGTTCTGCAACCAATTTGAACTAAATGATCAATCTGCAGCGGTCCGTACTCTCGCATAATTTGTTTCCAGCTATCTCAGCTTGACCCCATTTACTTTTCTATGCCTCATGGGACTTGGAGTAATGCATGACACAATCACTCCTATTATTGTCACTTTTTTGCTGTTGTATTGGTTTTCTGCATTGACATTGCCGTTTTCTAAGTTTGGAAGTCATTCCCACTGAGGCTGCAAGAGCATAAACAAAATAAAATTTTCTTGCAATTGCAGCTGGTCCTTATTCTAGTGCAAATAGCTATCGGAAAGTAGAAAATTAGACTGGCAGCATAATTTCATTAGAGATTTCTTGCATATAATTTTGCGATGCTCTTCAGCAGGAACCTGAAACAAGTCGAGCCACCCCTTGTCCAGGAGGAAAGCATGAGCTCATTTGCGATGAGGAAATTGGTTTGATTTGTCTCTTCTGTGATCAAGTAGTGCTTGAGATAAAATATGTCTTGCCACCATTTCTACCATCATTTGTAAGTTTTGTTGGTTTACCAAGTACTGTGGCTGTACTGTTACATACCGTTTTAAAAATACCACCCACACTTCACAGTTAGACTAGTTAGGTTATCGACCTTCAGTTCCCTAGATTAACTGTTTCACTTACCGCCGTCCTCGATGGATGTCTATGCACTAGAATCTTTGACAACCATTGATTCCTTATTATTCTGTTTTTTCTGTCTTTTATCCTGTAGGAAAAGTTCTCCACCGAAGGGTCAGGAATGAAAACATTGCCCAACGGAGGGAATCTGTCTTTGTTTGAAGGGCTTTGTCTTCAGCCTTCTGGAAATGACTCTGCCGAACTCTCTCATCAGAGCGGCTCTGTTTTGGATCTCATCCCCTGTGACCAGAGTAAATTGTACCCACACCAGCTAGAGGGCTTTGAGTTTATGTGGAAGAACCTAGCAGGGTCTACTGATCTAAAAGAATTGTCCAACTCTGAGCCTAAGGACTCTGGTGGGTGCATCATATCTCATGCTCCAGGCACGGGGAAGACTTGCTTGACCATACTTTTTCTGCACACGTATCTTGGACTCTTCCCCAGTTCCCGCCCTGTGGTTATTGCTCCTGCGAGCATGCTTCTCACTTGGGAAGAAGAGTTCGGGAAGTGGAACAAGAAATGGGACACCAGCACTTTATTCCACAACTTGAATAATCCAGAGTTCACCGGGGCAGAAAATCCTGAAGCTGTGAGAATGGTGGAAGCAAATAGGCACCTCAAGCAATGTAGCAATGTGATGCGGATGATCAAGCTCTATTCCTGGAGTAAGAGCAGCAGCATACTAGGCATAAGTTACACTCTGTATGAGAAGCTTGCTGTACGGAAAAGGGAAGGCATAAAGGATCCGGAGAAGAAGTTAGAGATTCAAAAGAAAGATGAAGAGATGCGAAAGATTCTTCTCGATTTGCCAGGTGTTGTGATTCTTGATGAAGGGCACACGCCGTGAAACCAAAGGAGCAGCATTTGGAATCTTCTGCTGAAACTTCGAACTGAGAAGAGAATCATCCTCTCAGGCACCCCCTTCCAGAATAATTTTCTAGAGCTCTATAACACCTTGTGCTTGGTGAGACCCGCAACAGCCGACGAACTCCCCCTTAGTCTCAAGAAATTCCATACAAGAACAAGACAGCAGAAAAGAGCTAAAACAGATGATATCAATTCCCTTGTTCAGCCACATGACAAAGTAGCTGATGATGCAATTGTGAATCTCCGATCTATCATGGCTCCATTTGTTCATGTTCACAAAGGAAGCATTCTTAAAGAGAATCTTCCGGGTATAAAAGAGTGCATAGTGGTGTTAAACCCAGGGGATAGGCAAAAGAAGATTGTTGACAACATTCAAAGATCTCAGTGCGGGTTTGAGTTTGAGTTCAAGCTGTCTTTGGCCTGCGTTCACCCTTCTCTGATCCTAAGCTGCAATGCATATCCGGATGAAAAGCCTTTCATCAGCCGTGAACGTCAGAAGCTTGAAGATCTGAAGACGGACACAGATGCTGGGGTAAAGACAAGGTTCCTAGTGGGGTTAATCCGGCTCAGCGAAGCACTCGGGGAGAAAGTTCTCGTCTTCAGCCAATACAAGGAGCCACTGTCCTTGATCAGTGACCAACTGAGATCGACTTTCCAGTGGTCCCCCACAGGAAAAGAGATTCTACAAATGCATGGGAAGCTCGATCTGAGGGAACGTCAGCGTTTGATTAGAAAATTCAACAACAGACAGAGCCAAGCAAGAGTAATGTTAGCTTCAACTAAGGCTTGCTCTGAGGGCATAAGTCTAGTCGGAGCATCGAGAGTTGTCTTGCTAGACGTGGTTTGGAATCCTTCGGTCGAGAGGCAGGCAATCAGCCGCGCGTTCAGAATTGGCCAGGAGAAGGTAGTCTATACCTATCATCTGATCATGAAGGGAACTGCAGAATGTGACAAGTACCGCAATCAGATGGAGAAAGAGAGATTGTCTAAGCTGGTTTTCTCCCCAGCGGACAAGGAAAATGGTGAGAGAAGAAAATCCAGTGTGGTTGCTGAAGACAGGATATTGGATGAGATGACTTCCAGCCAAAACTTCATAGATTTGTTTGATCAGATACTTTACCAGCCAAAGGATTCCAATGCAGTTGAGAACTGCGACTGAGGCCATCCCACGACTGGTTGTGTAAGTGTGACCAGCTGCTTGATCTGAAGTTTGAGACTGTCGCGACCTGATTATTATGAAATGGATTGCCAAATTAATTAAATGAATTAACTAACCTAGCCCGAGCTCTCCCGTACTCTACCAATTCGCGACTTAGGTTTATGTTCAAATGATTTAAAATTGGAGCCGCCACTAATCTTTTTTTGGTAGGCAGATTAGAAACCTAAATAAAGTATCGGGAGAATACCTTATTTTCTGCTAACTAGATATTCAAATTCGGGGACTTGATTATGTTAAATTTTTTTTAATCAACACCATTTCGGTACCATTCTTGTGAAAAATTTTCTTGAACTGGCGAATTCAATTGATTTCTTTTGAAAATCGAGGTGCAATTTATTTTTTGGGGTTTTTTTTTTGAAATAATGAACGCAATGCAAATGCAACTATATTAGTGTAATATTGACATGAAACTATATGATGCTATGTCTTTCAAACTATATGACAAGCATGATGTCAAAAAAAAAATTAAGTTAAATGCACAAAAAATATGAATTTTAATTATATGCAAAATAACATAAATAAAAAAATGCATGCTAATTTTTTTAAAATGGCATGATATGAATTTTAATGCACACAAAACATGAGTTAAAATTTAAAAGGTTATGTCATGCAAAGGATGCAAGTCTACCTATATGGCGTGAATAAAAATGCATGAATGACATGGTAAATATGCATGAATGGAAAGGATGACATATGCACGATCTACCCTATATGAAATGCATATGCATGACCCCTTTTTTTTATTTATTTCCAGATTAAATAAAAGGGAAAAAATAAAGGATGGTCCAAAAGTTGATAACGATTAATACAAGTTAAGAAATTGATCACTCAAAATCTAATTTTATATTAAAAGATATCTTGACATTTAATCTCATTTTTTAGACCATGATTTGATGTTCTTTTTTTTTTTGCAAAATTTTTTTTATGAAAAATAGAGTCAAATAAGAATATAATAAACCTTGAATATCGTACATCATGTGCTCCAAATTTTTCCGATGAATTCACTTCGTACCCAAGGTTTAGGGTCGGAAGGGAATTTATTCAAGTCGTACCCCGAGGGTGGGGTTGGATGGTGAATTTTAATGAAATTTATCGGTCCGGTCCCAAAGTTATGGGATGAGATGGATAATTTCATTTTTTTGGTACGGATGATGTCGTATCGAGGTCATCCATAATGCACATATCCGAGGGAGAAAGGCGCAAGGGAGCATGCATTATACTTAAAGAATGTTATAAAAATATTTGGCTTAAACTATAGTAAAAATAAATGAAATTTTCAGCCACTAAACGGTAAGATGCCGAATTTTTTTTAAAAAAAAGCCTATTGCCTTATCTGCAAAGGATATTCGATTGAGATGATCACTCACTGGATATATTCGTATTATTATTTTCCTTAAAAAAAAATATCCCAAATTTGAACCCAAGGAAATGCGAACATTTTGAATTATGTGCTCAATCTCTTAAAGATCATGAAAATTGAACCGCAAAAACATATCAAATATCCAAAAGAATATCCTCAAGATATGATCTGAATTTGACACATGCACCCATATCCTCAAGATAATGCTAAAATTTCAGATTACTCGGAAATCGAATCAAGAATATATCCAATATTCCAACAAGTCCATCCAAAACCGAAAAAAAAAAATTCCTCTTATCCATAAGACAATTGAAAACTCGAACAGCAGATTAAACATCCCCCTAACTGATTTCGAAAATTCAAGATGCCTTGCCAATTTCCGGTGATTTTTTTGCTAAAACTGATCATCTTTCAATCAACGTTTTAGGCATCAACTCAATTGCGGAAGTTAACTAATGATCTATAGTTTGAGATCACAATCAGTATCTTGGCCAGAGCATATTCAAATTTTGAGAATTATAAAGACATGAAAGGGACGTTCAGAAACCAAGAAGCAAGATTATACTTTAACATAGAAATTTCATTTTAAGTGCAAACGTAGATAATTCAAGATAAACAATCACCACGTGCACGTTCATTGGAATATGCGATTCCACCCATTAGATAAGAAAATATTCGATGATAGAAAAAATTTACCTTGAATTGAAGGTCGACTTTAACCACCGAATTTGAATGAAACTTGAATATCGAGCTCGAACTTTGCTCCAGACGGCTATGGAAGTGAATCAGATTTTTGTGGCACAAAAAATAACAGGAAGTCAGCACCGAAATAGTAAAAAAAAAAAAACATTCCTGATCGGTAGCAGAATGGTCTTTTTTTATCACAAAAGAAATCATCAAACAGTGCTGTTTACGTGCTGATATGCAGCAACATTAAACCCTGGACAGCGGTGAATCACTTCGCCAAATTACAGCAAAACAAAATCTGAATGGTAGTAAAAAAACAAAAAAAAACGAAGCAAAGCGAGGCTGATCAACGAACAACAGGCGTGGCACTTGTTCCGAGGCTGAGGAAAATTGTTTTGACGTGCTAGCTTTGATGGGTATTCTCCACTGCTTCGTCTCACTACCAAACATCTGTTCTCCACCCTTTTTAAGTCCCTTCGTCACCAAGGAAAATCATCATGATTCAAAGCCCACCTTTCTCGCTCTCTTCATGATGCTTTTTCTTCTCATTTGTGCTTCGCTTCTTTATCCGTTGATCATCATGACTCCCCCAGCTGTGTCCTTCCTTTGCACCGAAAGTAAACATTAGAAAGTCTTCCACTAGTCCTCCTTGGCCCCCCCATGATTATGGTCGTGCATCCCATAATAATAATAAATAAATAAAATGGCCTCCGCAGAGACTCTTTCCCTGTTGTAGCCAACTGCTCCACCTCAGGATGTTTTACATAGGTGAAACCTCAGATGTCACTCAGTCCATGCTTCATTATTTTGTCCCCTCCCTTTCTCTTTATCGTGGAGGGACCTTTCCCCCACTCGACCGAAAGAAATCAGCCTCTTTTAGTCCCCTTCTTTGAGCACATCCCTTGGATCGTTCATGGTGTACTTGTAAATCTCCACGTTAAGATCATCCACAAGATTCTTCATGCTGCTGAGCTAATGACCTTCAATGAAGTTGACCTACTTAACGGTTCCGGTCCCTCCATCGCCTTGGATGATGTTAATACTCTTGATAGCGTAAACTCAGTTACTTGAATAGAACTCGAAATGGGACTAAATACTCCAGCTTCTTTGTATATCGCGAGTATGAAGGCCACGCATGTGGTTGATTTCCCATCACTATACATCCAATCATCTTGTTCAGAAGTAGCAAGTAGTTCATCAGATGATATCCTTCGCTTCTCAGTCTCTTAATCCATATAAGTCCAATTCCTCAGTGCCAAGGCGTTTGTTCAAAACTTCATTCCACATATTTGCAGCATATGCTGGCTGCAATCTCGTCCACATTGACATGGCAGAAATAACCAAGTGAGCATCGAGAGGAGGAGGATAGTTGTCTCCTATCGTATCGATCCAACTGAATATCATGTTGTGATAACCATAAGGCTTCCCTGACATGCTTCGAGCATATTCCCATGTTGCCGTGGAGTTGAACTTACGCACGTTTGGATGTAAAAGAAGCAAGGCAATCTGGGGATTGGAATCGTCTTTTAGAGCCGATTCCCACCACTCTTGCCACAATAATTTCTTCCCCCTTCTCATTCTCATGTCCTGATTCATCAACCCACAAATTACCATGTTCATCCTTCAAGCAAACAGGGCTTAGGACGTTTTCAAATGCAGCACCCATGTGGTTCTTTAGGAAAGCTAAATTAGCATTCTGACCCCAAACAGTGTTGGCGGGCAACACATTAATCAGAGAAAGCAATGTCCCAAGCATTCCCGATGGCATAAGAAATACAGAAATTCCGTGCTGCTTTACATATTCCAACCCTGCTTGTTTTTCCCATGAGTCAAACTTCAACGTGTGCTCTCTAGCAGAAAAGTAATAGTCCCATGTGTCTGTATGGTGTTGCGAAAACATACGAATCCATGCATGTCCAGCCATGTCGTCAAGTATAGAACGCTACCGCCCACGCGAGGCCTATCACGATCACCCTCGGTGAACTCGAGACGGGTTTTGTTGCCATCGAATCAAGCCTCGTTCCATCGGACGGACCTGTTGCCCGAGGCGAGGGACCCAACGAAGGAGGGCGACAAGTCCATCACACTGTGGAAGTTGTTGAGCGCCGACCACGATATTTGGCAGGGCAACACGCGGAGGATGTCCTTGACCTTGAACGGGACCTTGAAAGCGAGGGCCATATCGCCGAGGAACCCTAGAATCAAGAGCCATGGGAATAGGGATGGGCATCAAGATTGAGCGGCACGAGGCATGGATTGCGATTGCCGATTGCGGATCGGGGAGCTTGACGATCACGAGGAAGGACTCGAATCGGCTTTTCGTCAGAAGCGGAGGGTAAATGGGTAGTCTGTCATGGAGGGTTTGTGTGAGCAAGGAGGATCTTGATTTTCAGTGGATGATGGAGTCGAGAGCTTGTGGGCGCAACGGATGCGATACAAAAAAAAATAAATATTGCAATGCGGTCAAATATTTTTTTTTGGTGAGAGCTAATTCTCAATTTTTGTGCAATAAACCAAAAAAATTTAAATTTAGGTGTCAACAGAGACCTGGTCTATGTAACACGGACACGCGACACGACACGACACGGCGACACGGCATTTCTCAAAAATAGAAAATTCCGACACGTCGATGACACGTTGTATTACATATATTTTTAAATATAAAAATAACAAACGAAGCCAAAACATATGTCATATACATTAATTCGAACTGAAGAGGGCAAGTTTCTATTTATGTCAAGTTTGATAAACTCAGGAGCTTTTTTTTTTTTGTCAAAAAAAGTCATTTGATTCATATTATAAAGTCAAAAAGAATATCGTATGTGCTTCCGAGCATAACAAATTTCAAAGGGCTTGAAGTAGGTTAAAAAC
>JAGVVM010021975.1:0-16216 GCA_019149425.1 Psidium friedrichsthalianum
GGACGACGAGTCAATCTCCGAGGACTGCGGAGGTCGACTGCCAAGGCTTACCAGGTAGAGGGGGAGGAGGAGAAGGCGTTCCTTCCCGCAGAGGATGAATCGTCCACCATTTCAGAGGAGCAGTATCAGCACTCCATCACTGACCGATACGGAGGTACCCAATACACATTCCATGTCCAAATTACAGATTCTTTCGTTTTACTTCTCCCGCAACATAAATCCCGTTCCCATAAAATCCTCATGGACTTACTATCGTCTCGTAATGGGATTTAATGAAAATTTATCCCATGTTGATTGATCCAAAATGGCGAACAGAGATCGAAGATGGAGGAGTACAGGGAGGGAAGAGCTTGCTGGAGAGGTGCGACAAGCTGCTACACACGCATAGCGGAGATCACGAGCGGCGGCCGAGTCGCAGCAGCCGAGCCCGCAGTCCGTGCTCGACTCGTCCTTCTACAAGGAGGAGTCTTCGCCCTCGCCCGTAATGAAGCGCAGCATTGAATTCGAAGGTAACATTCATTCCTAAGCAAACGGGTTTCGAGGAAAGTCTCTTACTTTCACAGATCATCTCTTAGATTTTGATGGTTACGTCCTGCGAAATTTTCGATCACGGTGATCCTCCTGCAGCAGCAGCAGCAGCAGGAGGACTGGACCTGGTCTCAGTCTCAGGCATTTCTTTCTTTCACCGGGTTTTAGATTGGTCCCCCCTCCCTCTGCTTGCCATTTAAAGCCAGCACTTGACATGAGCGTCGCTGTTTCAATGTGAACTGGTCTTCCGATCAACGTCCATGGCTTAAAAAACGTTGGCATTCTTGTTCTCAAGCTTCTAGGCAAATGTCCCACTCGTCACTGTTCTTAATGATGTCCAGGACCTCATTTTCATCTGCTGGGATGTTAAAGTAGGTCTGTTACACGGAAAAAACCGTTGCTTAGTGATGTCTATGTCCTTCTCGAGTCGAATGGCAAACTCGGGTCCGTTTTGGTAAGGATCGTGGCCCGGGTTTGGCAAATTTCACCTCCAGGATGAATCACGGGGTTGTCCTGCTATGGTGAAGGTCGGGGGGGGAAGACCGTCTTAGTGGGTGTGCGTGGGGAAAGCTCTTGTGCGCTTTTTGGTGACGCATGAATCTGGCCAATTCAAGGCACGAGCATGGATTAAATTAGTAAGGCGGGGTCCAACCCATGAGCTGGATTGACTAGAATGAAGAGCCAGAATCGTTTGGCACTGTGGCCTGAGGGGGGGGACCCCTGGAGGGTGTTGGGATATATATATATAACCCAGCATGTGCTTGATGTCCTGTCACGTGGGACGGGTGGGGCTAGTCCCACCCCACATCATTAGTGACCTAATGTTCTCCATACTTAGAACTTCTGCATAGTGCTATAATACTTGTTTATTGTCCGTATGTGTTGATGGGTGGTATGCTGTGTTGCTGGATCTCTAGGTCGAAGCACTTGAGACAGTCATGTGATCCTGATGTGAGGACGTGACTGGTGCGGGCTATGGAAAAGATTATGTCTTGAGTTGTCTAGGGAAACCGTGCTGGTTGGTGGGTCATGCGGCGGTCCTCCTTCCTTAATGGACTTAGGATCGTTTTCTGCCCCGGGAAGTGTGAAAACGGCTTCTCCATGAGCGCAGCCAGTGTTAGATGTCCCCTCTTTAAGCTAACAAAATCACCCACCAAGTGTTTGTGCTTACGCTGGTGAACTCATCAGTTGATGGCACGTAGTGATGTGTTGCGATGTTCGTGATTTTCGACTGACGTTGATGATGTCGGTGCGGTGCAGATCAAGCGGCTGAACTGGACGATGATGGTTGGAGGTCAGTCTCCCCGATTTCCTGCAAACTCGATGAGAACGCGGTGGATGGTGATTATGTTTACATCTCCGACATTCTCCGAGCGTCTAGCTACCTTCCCGAAGACTCCGACGTATTCTTGTTGCTGGAGGAGCAACAATATCTCAAGGGGAAGCACACCTCCCGAGTCTCAAGACTCCAGAGGAGGCTGATATTCGACACCGTCGCCGAGATCCTCGATCGGAAGAGGCATTTGCTCCAGTGGAAGTCTCTCTCCATCGCGAGCTCGGCTCTTGAGAATCTGTCCTTACAACAGGTGTGGTCCGAGTACCAGAGGATTCGGGAGAGGGATACCTCGGACGACTTGCTGGAAGTGATCTGCGGGGTTCTGAGGAAGGATCTGGCAGGGGACGCGTGAACGGTTGGGACGGTTGCCCCGTGGAGATGTCCGAGGCAGCCGTGGACGTGGAGCGGCTCATATTCAAGGACTTGATCAGCGAAACCATCCGAGACCTCGCCGCCTTTGCCTCGGAGACCAATAAATATCAGCCTCCAGACGGAAGCTGGTTTTCTGAAGCTGCTGAGAGGGGAGGAGGAGGAGGCCCTGTGGTGTATTACTTTCTTCCCCGCGTGCCCTTTTTTTCGTCCTTTGCTTTCCCGCCCTTTTTCCTTTTCTCATCCTTTTGCACTTCGTGTTCCCCCCAAGTTTATAAAATGTTTAATCTCAGTCATAGCCTGAAAACCAGGTGATTTGCACGCCAGCTTCGGTAAAAAAGTGAGAGATGGGATCGAGATTGTGCATGTGTGAGCTGTGGATTGAATATGGCAATCAACTAATCATACCCTTTTATGCATTCAATTAAAGTATAAAGATGAAAAAAAGCTAAATTAAAGCAAAAAGTCCTTGTAGTTTGCGCGAAATTGAAGCGTCAAAGCATGTGTTTTTGGGTTCTCAAAGTGATTGGTTGATCATGGATTGACGACTTTTCTCACCTGTGCTTTTTGCTTCGACTCCCTGGCACGCTCGTGTCCTGTAGCTCACCATGCTTCGCTCGCCTTCATTGCTTCGTTCTGCAGCCACTGGTTTCGGTCCCACTCCTTTAATTTGGTTTCTTTACTGTCAATTTTCCCTCCTTTTCTTTTTTTTAAAAATATTTTCGGGAGGTGGGTTCGTTATTTTGGACCCTGTATTCGGTCTTTCGACGAAACTTTGACCATATGTAGCATCGGATGAGTCAAGGTGGCTCAGTTGTTCGCTCCTGAGGCAACAACTCTGAAAATCTCCTGAATGCGAGCCGCCACTGGGAAGCAGTTGGATGTCCTAGTAAACGACCGTCCGAGTAAATTGTTGGTCACTGCGGCGTCCTCCCTTTCGCAACTTTCTCGGCTGGCTTCTTACGGCATCTCGAGAACCCGTCTTGGGAGAAGATCTATTGTCCTTGGATCGAGTAGATCTCTGACTAATTACCGAGAATTTAGATGTCTTGGTAATCCCGAATGCAAGTGCCGCTAGATGTCTTAGGACGCACTCGGTAAAATTTCTGAAGTAGAATTTCTGCTTTACAAGTGCTCATGGAATAGAATTTTGTTTAGTAATGCAATTTCTGAAGCAAAAATTCGTTTGATTTGCAATTGTATATTTTTGCTTCCGAAACAACTTTTTACTTTAGCAGCTATTTTTAGGAATTTTTAGGAAAGTACAAAAAAAAGTTACTTCTCATCATCAGACGTCATTTTTTTCTTTTTAGCTCTCCATTTTCATATTTTTTATCTCTCTCTTCGCTCATTTGTCTCAACATGAACTGGTAGGAATAATTCTTTTAATAATTAAATTTTTTAAAATAAAAATAGAAAATGATTAAAAAATATATAAAATAGGAAAATCCATAAAAAAATCTAAAAAAGGGCTTAAAATTTTTCCAAAAATTCAGAAAAAATCTCACTAATTAGGAAATGGGTCCATTGAATTGGTCAATTCAATTTTTGATGATTTTACGTCTCTTTCTTAAAAAAAAAAACGATATTGCCCGTTTGGGTAAATCCTTTTGAAAAATTTCAAAAATTACAGAAAATGAAAAACAGTTAAATTTGATTGGCCACCCCCCCCCCCCAAAAAAAACAACCCCCAACCCCCTCTTTTTTTTTGTGATTTTCATTTCTAATCTTTCTCAAAACGATAATTTTACCCTCATATGGGAAAATCATTCCAAAAATCTAGAAAAATTTCAAAAAAAATCCCAGAAATTGAAAAATGGGCACATTCAATTGGCCAACCTTATTTCTGATGATTTTGATTCAAAATCTTTTCAAAATGACAAGTTTTCCCCTTTGGACAAATTGTCTCCACATATCCCCAACTCCGTCCAAACCTCCAAACACTCTTTCTCTATGCCTTTTGAGCTTAATTAGGAATGCCATGTTTGATTTGATGCGTTTTATCCACATGTGTCCTAGTTCCTTGATTTGCGCACATATTTTTATTGATTGTGATTGATAGGTTAGATATTCCTATATGCATGAACTCTTAGATTTTCTGTTTCATTTTTCACTTGTCTAGTTTAGTCCTACAATGGGTGTTGCTACTCTAAAACACTTTCCTTTGATCTAATGGAGTTAGTGATCTTGTGCCCTCCATTTTTTTTAATAAAAAAACTTAGGAAAACTAAAGCTGGGTTAAAAAGATAAAGACAATGACACCTCGATTTTTGCATGTTATCTTTCTTCCTAGAGATGCCTTCATGCCAAAACAAGCTCATTATTATAATAGTTTTATGTCCAAAGTCCTTATTAATATTTATGTGATCTCAGGGCACATATAACTACCGTAAATTTATGCTTTTAGAGATGGTTTAGGCACGAAAAAGGTAATATATTATGCCCATTGTGATATAAACCATGCTAGAGGCACAAGAGAGGAAGCACCACAAATTACCTGCGCTTTTAACATTGATATATGAACTTGGCCATCGTACTCATTAATACAAATTTCCCATAATTTGGTCCTCATTTACATAAATAATTAAATGACGAATTATACGTAAATCCATTAGTAATTGCATTTAAATTTTCTTAAATAACATGCATTTTAGGTTATGATTAATAATTTTTCATATAATATTTTGTGTTAATAACGTTTCAGAAGTGGAAATTTTTAATCGTTACCAAATGAATTTCGGTTCAAGAAGCAAAAATTTTGTCCTATTATTAAATACCTTTCTTTGGTCAGAAATTAACTTTTGAAGCAGAGGTAGAAAAATCAACTTCTGAAGTAGAAGTAGAAAAATCAACTTCTGCTTTTGAAACAGAACTAGAAAAATTAACTTTTTATCAGAAGTTAATTTCTGAAGCAGAAGTGTTACCGTCCGCGTCCTTAATTATCGACCAATGCGGCGTCCTCCCTTCCGCAATTTTGACTAATTACCGAGAATTTCTCCCAGCGCTCGTGAGACGACACCTTGTGTCGGAGCTAAGATAAAAGACACCCGTCAGGTACGACAAACAACCTCGCTGGATTGGTTCCTCCGGGATCACAGAAGCCCGCGTTTTCGCCCGCAGAAAAGGCGGGAAGCTGTTGAAACGTATAGGCTACAGAGGGACAGTTGAGTCCCACGTTGTCAGGCTTCAGGACTATCAGAACCTCCGCCCGTCCCTGGGCTTTGTCCTTTACTTCGTCCCTGGTCTGAGAGGTCTGAATTGGCAAAATTTATGAGGAGCGACCCCAGTGTTTTTACTGCAGAAAGGGGGGAAGATGGGAAAGGAGCGAAACGAACGGATGACCCCCGTTCTTTAGCCCGGGGGGGAATTTAACTTGTGGAGGCCATCCTTGTCTCCATTGCGCAGCCCACCAAAGTTACTAATACACGGGAGTGAGCGATTCCCAGTCAGTTGGTCCTGTTCTCTTTCGGAACCAGGAACCGGTTCCAACTTTATGGAGTCGAAAACCGGATACGAGCTCTCGGGGGGAGCCGGAACCAACCAGCTGGTCTGGTCCAATCCTGGTTGGTTTATTATGTCCGGCCCTACTGATGCACCTGCTTTTAAGGGGGTCTCTTGACTGAGGAGAAAGGCGAGGGTGGCAGATGGGAAAGCTTGGGGGATTTTTAATGCTGAGTCTGCAACCGAAGAACACCCGAAATTAGATGAGGGAGAGTGTATTTAAGTAAGTGGGGCTGGTCACTGTTCCAGTCTGCTTCAGTTCAGCCAAATACATGAGCTGGTTACAAAAGGCTATACCTGATTCTGATACAGAATTTAATCAGTTTTGGGGCAGGTCTATGGGTGGGTCATTGGCCCTTTTCCAGTAAGCCTTTTAGTGTCACGTTCCGAGTTATCAGATGAGGTTTTACTTTACTTTGGAGCTAATTTCCGCAAACGGGCGGTGTCGTGTCTATGTACGAGCCGGAGGGGGGCTCGTATCAACAGAAACGAGTGGGGACGCGAACGCATCCATGATTTCGATTCGACACTCCTTTTGTTTTTCCGGGGATTTGGATGATGTCCATCCCATGGTTCCTATGTTGTTTTGCGCAATTTTCTTCGTGTGGGTTTGGCCATTTCGGATCATTCCATTTGATGTAATGGAAGGTGGGGAAGGAAGAGGGGATTGCTTTGATTTTGGGTGGGGTTGCGAAGATAGACAAGGACTGTGTGCCTCAGAGCAATTTCCACTTAAGTTGTGGGCCTCATTCGTGACCTTTTAACATCACCTGTTTTCGTATTTTAGCCCCCAACCCAAGGCCCATGTTCCCATCTTGTGGGCCTCTGGCCACATGGCGTGCCCCGCCCGCCTGATGCAGCCAATCATATACTGTAGAAAGTACCGCACGAATCATTTTCAGGGTAAAATTTTCTGGACAGCCCCTGTACTCTGGGGTCTTTACACTATGACCCCTTCAAGCGGACTTATTAGTACCTCGACGATGAACCGACGATGGGTCACTAGACTAAAAATCCAGAATCACGGACGATCCGCAGACGAATTACCCTGTCTTGGTCAAATGACGCGCGCTTGTTCCTCTTTATTTTGTTTTATGATTCTATCCTTCGAAAGGAGTAATTGCAGTCTTCAGTGTCCTTCCCAGCAATTTTAGATGCTTGCCGTCACTCATGGACACCATAAGTTCATCGAAACCCTAACGAAGAGAAGCCTTGGGTGGGTGCAAATTGGAAAGAAGCTAAAAAACCAAGGGGGCTCTCTCAGAGAGGGGGGGTCCTTGTCATCCTCAAAGGGCACAATCTCATTTGTGAAGCAGAAGAGGATGGGGATGGGTGCTCTGCCACCAGGCACATGCCATTCATCAGGGAGACTCTCTTCCTTTCTCCTCTTTCTTCGTATTATGGGCTGCAAGACTTTTCAAACAATATTCGATTTCAACATTGAAAATCGACACATTTTCTAATTAGAAACGACCGGAACACCCCGTTTCGTGTATCCGTTAGTCGTCCGGTGCGGAGTGGTTATGAATCGGATATTCCATCACCGGCGCCGGACTTTATGGCGATGCTTAGACGGAGGTCGCTAGCTAGCATCGGTCGCCCCTCCCTCGCCACCTTTTGTACTTTTAAAAGGAAAACTGCGGATGACAGAATTGACAGGGCAACGCCAGATTGATTGGAGGTTAAATGGAACGGAGGGTTTTTACTCTTTTTGTGTAGTTGTTGTTTTACCTCTTCTGACTTTGATTGTTTTCTTGACAAAATACCAATTCGAACGAAACATATGAGAGAGAGAGAGACATGGGCTCTGCCCCAGTTGTACTCTTTTGTCTTCAATGTGATGGCTCTGGCAAGTGACTGGGAGAGTTTATGGTTGTGTCTACATCCTGGGGAGAGTGCCAAGAAATGAACTTGCAAGTCCATGTCAAGCCAAAAATATTCAGAACTTGCTCCATTCACATTTAAATAGAACCATAGGCATGAATATAGAACCTAACATCACGGAAAGTATCACGGAATAGATAAAATCCGACTGACCAAAAATAGAGAGATCTTGCTAACATCTTCGAATTTGTAACCTGTTCTCTGATACCACGTTCCCAAACATTTTTTCGGCCTTCATAACTTGAGAGATCCAATTTCCAAGGTACATAAGATTTAGGTTTCGAAAGGGATTTGGGCTTTTAGTCCCCCATAAATGAAGTTAAACTCTATGGCCCATCAACTATTGTTTCAATTAGGGCCTTCTAAACGGGCCAGTTGAATTTGGGTTCCTATAGACACATGACTTGATCCCAACACAAATTGTATAAGCATTTTTTTTTTGACCCAACTCGAGACTCGACATGCATTGACCCCGAGCCTAAAAATGGTTCGCATTGGATTATTGAGTATATGTTTTTTGTGTACGGTGTTCAATAAGGTCGGTTTACTTTGATTGTTTTGATTTCGAAACAAGTTCATGAACATACTTCGGGTTAATTTGAGTTTACGATCTGAAATTGAACCAAACCGTTATAAACAAGTTGTTCTGCATATTACCTGAACCAAAACGATGTCCGATCGGGAAAGATCGAAATTTTTGATTCCAATAGATTTTTTTTGGGTTGTTCTGATCACAAAATTTTTCCCTATTTTTCGGATATTTTCTAATTAAACATAATATTAAAAATACAAAAAAATAAAAAATTATTTTTTGTTCAAAAATGATTTCTTGGGCTTGGCTAATGCTTTCAAAATTGATTTTTCAATTTTATAAAATTTTATGATATTTTTAATTAATTTTCTAAAATAAAAGGATCAAAATCAAGTGTCAACAGTTACTTCTCTTTGTCTGCGATCTCAATAGAGGTTACTCTTAAAGATAAGGTGACACATGTGTTTTAATCGACTAGTCTAGAGAAAAGAAAAGGCTATGACATTTGATTTAAACGACCTTTGATGTGAACCCTAGTCCAAGCTGATTTTTAATTTGCTCAGATGAAGTGGGAAAAGGCTAGAGAGAGAGGTTTACCTGGAGCTTACCTATTGGCTGTGTGGCGGTTGTTTGATGGGAGTAACTTTGACAAGATGCCTAAGGGTTCGTTATAAGAATACCCTAGGGCGGTTAAGCTTTGTCTCTTGTGCTGGGACTGATCACAGAATTGACTTTTGAGGACAAAGATAGCCTATGAATGGACTCCTAAGGATAGACACGACTTATGATTTGACTCTTAAAGACAGAGATAGCCAAAGAATTGACTTCTAAGGACATAGATGGCCTATGATTTGGCTCTCAAGGACAAAGATGGTTAATGATTTGACTCTTAAGGACATAGATAGCCAGAGAAATGACTCTTAAGGACAGAGATGGCCTATGATTTGCCTCTTACGGATACAAAAAGCCAAAGAAATGACTCTTGAAGACAGAGACAACCCACAAGTTATACTTCTAAAAAAGGGGGCCCATGATAATGTTTTTACGAGATCAGAGGAGGTTCGGTTTCTGAAAAAGATTCCAAAGTTTAAGGGAAATCTTGTTTTGATATTGCTCTTAGATTTAGACAAAAACTTCATTTGACATGCTAGTTATGTAGGAGATTATCCAAAACATGTTGCAGCATGGCATTTATGACAAAAAATCTTTTATGAGGATGACTTTGAATCAAATGATCTGAATTTGTCAAAAAAGTTTGGTTAAAATATTAATTGAAGTACATTCATCAAAGATGACTTCTTATAAGCTTTGAATAAAAGTTTCAATTTCCTTTTATTCTCAGGATGATAATCTCAAAAGTACCCGAATTTCCTCTCAAACCTATGTTTAGGATTTCGGAATTATTTGTAGTGCATACAATTTGATTGATTTGAGAAGGCCTTTTAAATGATCGTATAGGTTTGGTCAAAGACTTATACAAAAGATATGCACTTTGAGGTTAAGAAATGAATCATATTTTCGAGATATCTCATTCGGGTTTACAAGTTAAGAATCTCAAAGATAAGTAAGGAAAATTGTACTTACTTTTTTAGGTAGCTTCTTGCGTGAGACCCTTTATTGACTCGAAACATCTTGATTAGAAAAGTCTTTGGAATAGGTTGCGACATTGGTTTAGGGTAGGCTCAAAGGCCGCATTTTTAGAATGAGGGGTATGAAAGGTTGGTGATTACCTTTGCTTTATTACTAGGTTTATATTCATTGGGAATAGATTTACATCTATGCCATTACAAGACTATGAAATGCTCATCTATGCAACTTTAGAGGTCTTTCTTTCCTCTCTCATTTGTTTGGCAACTTTGCCTATTGAATGCAATCATTTGAACGCAAACTATCATAATTCTCATTATTTTTCATTGAAGGGCTTTGTTTTTGTTTTTATCAGGCAAACTCTTTTTGCTAGCCCTTTTGATTCAATTGATTTGAGTTCTAAGGACCTTTTAAAATTACCATGACACTGTTCCAACTCTTGGTAATTCACATGCACTGCCCCAGTGTAGGGAGATAATCACCAACGTAGCTTAGAAATGAAAATTCAGGCGCAAATTGGCTTAAACAAAGGTTGAAGTGTTTGGGATAGAGAAATAAGCTACTTTTCCTTACTTCGAGATGTTTCAAGCTTCCATGGGATGTCACTTGAAGCTATCATAAAAATATTGATGCAACGTAGTACAATAAAACATTTCTTCATCTTTTTCTCCAAGATATCAACCAATGAACCTCCTAATCTATCCCAATGTGGAGTGGTTCTTGATAGAGTTATTTTATGAACTCTCATTTTAGGCTCACATGAGCTTGCAAAGGATTGTGATATGTTTAGGATATAGAAATGAACACCTTTGATCATCTCAATCCACATAATCATTGCAAACAATCCCTACATTTGCAAACAATGATTTCCAATCCAATCTCATTTCGTTCATTACTCGGGTGTGTGCAGGGACATGTTTGGACAAGGGTCGCCTCTCATCATTTGAGGTACCTCTTTTGATAAAATTTAAACACTTCCTTTTGGAAATCTATTTCCTCTGTCAAAATTGTCTTCTATTGGGGTTTTTGACGCAAGATACACACTTCAAAATGCTTAGACAACTTCAGAAACCTTTCAAAGATTGGTGTAAATGAAGCAATTTTTTTTTTGGGTTTTCAAAAAGTTTTCCAAGCCCGAGACTTAGGGACTCCTAGACTCTTGGAAAGATTTTGAGTTCTAGACTAGAATGGAACATTCACTTGCCTGATTTGAAGATGGTTCTGACGGTTGTGGTAGTGCTCCCTCGGGGAAATCGAAAGAACATGATTAGTAAACATTTTTAAATTGTGAAGATCAAGTTGGCATTGATTCCCTTTTGTACATAAATTTTTTGATCTAAGATGGTTCCCTTGATGGAATCCTTTCTTCCAAATGAGATTGGTCTACCGCTATATCTTCGCTTCTGGAGCCTCCTTCGCACTTGAAATATAAAAGGAATGCATGTGTATGGATGAATGAATCAAATGTATACAATGAGTAAAAAGTGACTCGGTTCTAGTTGGAAAAAGTGCCCATTTGGCTTTTGATTCATTCATGGATAATACTTTTTGATTGCATCAACATTTATAGAGTTCATTAATTCCTCTCCATCTGTATTCACTAAGATCAAGGCTCCTCCAAGTAAGACTTTTCTAACCACATATGACCTTTCGTAATTCGGGGTGAACTTGCCCCTAGGGTATGTAGTGCTCGCGAGTATTTTCTTCATAACTAGATCATCAATCTTGAAGTTTTGGGTTTAACCTTCCGATTCAACAACTTGGCAACCCTCTTCTGGTAACTCTGGCCATGGCAGATTGCCCTCAAACGCTTTTCATCGATCAAGTTTAACTGTTTATGCATATGCTGAAACCACTTGGCCTCCGAAAGGTCGACTTGGGATAGAATCCTCAATGATGGGACTCTATTTCCACAGGCAGGACTGCTTTCATGCCATATACCAGTGAATAGGGCGTTGACCCTGTTGAAGTTCGAATTGAGGTTCGATATGCCATCAGTGCATAGGGTAACCTTTTGTGCCAATCTCTATAATTCTCTGTGGTCTTGGAAAAAATCTTCTTGATGTTCTTCTTCACTGCTTCCACGACTCCATTTATTTGTGGGTGGTAATGAGATGAGTTGAGATGCTTGACCTTGAAACTATCCAGAAGACCATCCACCATCTCGTTGTTTAGATTTGAGCCATTATTGGTGACAATGGCTTGAGGAGTCCTGTACCTAGAAATGATATCTTGCTTAATGAATCTTGCCATGCTCTTCACTGTGACATTATCATATAATTAGCCTCGATCCACTTTGTGAAGTAATTGATTGCCAATAAGATAAAATGGTGCTCGTTTGAGGCCTTGGGATTGATTGGCGTTATCTTGTCTATCCCCTACATAGAGAATGGCTACACTTCAGACATCTGGTAAATCTCATTTGGAGGCACATTGATCTTATCTCCATATACTTGACATTGGTGGTATGACCTTATGTGCTGATTGCAATTGATCATCCAATAATCACCCAACCACACGATCTCTTAGCGAGGAGGTCGCTATTTATGTGTGGACTGCATTCTCCCTCATGAATCTCCCTCATAAGCAAGTTAGCCTCCTTGGCATCTGTACACCTTAATGGAACTGAATCAAAGGATCTCTTGTAAAGAGTTTGACCTCTAAGGAAGAACTTGGCAACTGTCCTTGCTATGTACTTTCTATCTCTAATCGAACTGCCTGGGGGAAATTCCAATTTCAAAAGGTAGTTCTTGATGTAATGATACCAAAATTGGTCATTGAATCCTTCCTCAATTACCGTGCAATATGTTGGTTATTCAATGATACCGATCCTTAGAGGCTCAATATCAATACCGTTTACCAATTGTAACATGGAGGACAGGGTAGCCAGAGCATCTGTAAAGTCATTTTGGGTTCTAGGCAGATACTTGAAGTTGATCTTGTCAAACTCCATTAACCATTTCCTCTAAAAATTTATGGTGCAAAATTAACTTTGAATCCTTCATCTTCCATTTGCCTTGAGGTTGTAAGATGATGAGTATGAAATCTCCATAAACTTGTAGCTTTTGTACTTTCATGGAGAGGGCTAATTGCAAACCCAAGATACAAGCTTTGTACTAAAAAAATTATTGGTACACGGGAATGTTAATTTCGCTGGAGTAGGATAATGCTGACCGTTAGGGGACAAAATAACTGCCCCGATGCCTAATCCAACTAAATTGATGGCATCATCGAAATACATAGTCCATCTATCTTCAGAATATGATCTTCAGTTTAGTCTTCACTAGGGATCGCGAATCCTTGAGGACTTTCAACTAACATATCAGCAATGGCTCACCCTTTTATAGATTTCTGAGTCGAGCTCCTTATATTGAATTCAGATAGAAGGACTTGCCATTTAGCCAATTTTCCCACTAAGGATGGCTTTTGAAGCAAGTATTTGATTGGATCATTCTCTGTGACCAACTAGATGTGATGGTGAAAAATATATTGCCTTTAGTATATAGAGCACCCACACCAAAGCAACACATGTCTTCTCGACCATCGGGTAATTCATCTCTGATGTAATAAACTTCTTGCTTAGATAATAAATCCCTCGCTTCTTAACATCTTTTGGGCTCATTTGGGCTAGCAGAGTTCCTAATGACTCCTCACGAATTATCAAGTAGAGGGTCTAAGGAATTCTGGGGATTGGAGGCACCAAGATTGGAGAACAATTTAGATACTCCTTGATCTTATCTAAAGCCTACTAGCACTCATTATCCCATTTTATTTTGGCATTCTTCTTCAAAAGTTTAAAGAATGGTTTCATGGTTTCCTAAAGTTGGGATATAAAACGAGCAATATAATTCAATCTACCCAATAAACTCCTCACTTCTTTGACTATCGAAGAGATTCCAAGATTGAAAATGATCTGAATCTTTGAAGGGTCAATCTCAATGCCATGATTACCAACCATGAACCCCAAGAATTTACCTGACTTTGCCCAAATATGCATTTCGCGGGATTCAACCTTGGCTTGTACTTTCTGATCCATTCAAACAACTTCCTCAATACCAAAATATGGTCCTCACGATGCCTAGACTTGACGATCACGTCATCTATATACACTTCTATCCCCTTATGCATCATATCATGGAATAGAGCCACTATAGCTCTTTGAGAGGTTGACCCGACGATTTTCAATTCGAAAGTTATGACTTTGTAACAAAAGTTCCCCATAGTGTTATAAATGATGTCTTGGCTTTATCCTCATCTCTTATGCGAATTTGGTTGTAACCCAAGAAGCCATCCATAAGAGAGAACATTTCAAATCCCATGGTGCTATCAACTAAAACATCAATACGTGGCAAAGGAAAATCATGCTTCGGACTCATCTTATTCAAATCACGATAGTTCACGCAAACCTGAGCTCTCCCATCTTTCTTCATGACGGGGACTATGTTAGCGATCAATTCTGAATAAGGAACAACTTCGATGAACCCCACCTTGAGAAGCTTCATTAATTTATCTTCAATTGTCTTGGACAATGCTGGCTTGGTCCACCTAAGCTTTTGTTTCTTAGGCAGGATATTAGGATCAGTGGGTAATGTATGCTCGATGATACTGGGGTCTAGCCCTGGCATATTAGTGTAGGACCAAGCGAAAATATGTTGATATTCCTTGAGAAGTACAACCATTATGCTAGCTTCTACTGGAGATGAACTTCCTCAATTTTTACTTCCTTGCAATCCTCTGAATCTCCTAGATTGATAGTGATAGTGCTTTCTATTAAAATGGTTTGGATTCCTCATGTCGATCCTAGTCACGTTTAACATCATCTTGATCCTCATCTCCTCCTCAACCTCACATGAGAAATCCTTGTGGTGATCTAAGTCACATAGTAATCTGCTATGTATGCTTGGAATGGTTTGCCTGAAATGTCATGAGTATAGCTGTTAGTTCACACTTGACAAGTGAGTTCAATGCATGATTTTTTTGGAAAATATTTTTGTGAGATTTTCAAAAGATGGATATGGAAAAGGGAGCTAACCCTTATATTATCGGACATCCTTGCTTCCCCAGGTCATTTTAGAAACTAGGATCACATGGTAAATCAAGTCTTAGGTTTCATATATTCGAAGCTCGATATCCTCATTGACTGATTTGTGATTCCACATGTCCTTAATAAAAATTTTTATTGAATTAAAGAGAAACCGCACAAAGAAATGCTCTTCATAATATCTAAGACAGTTAAGCTATCACAAAATTCTCATACAATTAATGTACTTGAATATAGATGTGACATTCTGAGTTTCGAATACATTTTTCCGGAATTTGAATACAGAATGGTTATTTCATGGAGGCGCTATAAATGAATTTCACTTGAAGCTGGCCATTCTGAGATGACTAACCAAAAGGGAAAGCCTAGTTAGGAATATAAGCACGTGGACCAAATGGTCAATACGCATGACTCCTAAAAGCCACCCGTTAGTTTAAGAATTTATTTAACGCTGTCGTCTTATGAATGAGGCCACGAATTGAATTCTGGAATAGGACAATCGACTCTTAAAACGTGTTTACGAAGGTTGAAATTAGATGTCGCCTCGAAAGGGTGAATGGTAGCGTGCGCATTAGAATGCCTAAGAAAAAGGGAGAAAAATTGAAAATTGCCATCTCGCTCCAGATCTTTAAGGCTAGAATCATGCTAGAGATTTGTTAGTAATTTTAGCGAGGCTATGAAGGTAATTTTGTCGGTGGTATTCCGAGGTATTTCGATCGGATTGCGCCAAATCAGCACGATTGAGCGTATTAGTCCTGAAATTCCGAATTTTCGGAAAAAAGTTATCATCGGTATTATTTTAGGACCATTTTGACCAGATTGACAGGAGAAATAGTGATGCCCAAGCTCTACTCTATCAGTCCGAAAATTCACTGATAGCTCAAAAATCAGTCATTCGTTCAACTTATGTCATTTTCGAGAATAGTGACTCAAATAATTGAGCCCAAAGCCATGAAGCTGCTATCTCTGTTCTCTCTCTTCTATAATTATCACCATAATCTCTATCTCCTCGCTCTATCTCTCTTAAATTTGGATTCTCTCTTCTATCTCTCTGCGGCTCTAAATTTTTGCGCCCACTGCAATCAGCTGCCGACGAAAATACGACCATTGGATTTTCATGATTGTGGATATGTCGTAGTACTATCCAAGATGAGTTCACAGACTTGAATCACTTTGATCCGAGGTCGTTTGACCTTCCAAATCTGACTTGCGGTATTCAACGATGAACCGTTTTCTGTTACGAGCTTTTGCCAATAGCCCAGAGTGATATAGTGACCCTATAGTGACACTAGAGCTCAGTTCATATGAAAATATGATTTTTAGCTGAGAACACCCGTTCAGTACATTGATCAGCATTAGGTTTGGACACAGAAAAACAACAGGAAAACGTAATGCCTTTTCGACCACCATCAGCAGACGCCGAGTCAAATGATATTAT
>JAGVVM010021977.1:0-29105 GCA_019149425.1 Psidium friedrichsthalianum
CCTACGAACTACGAAATAACATGCAATGATGGAATTTCTACTTCAACTGGTAGAACTGCTTTCATGTCATATACAAGAGAATATGGATTTGCCCTAATGCAAAGGGTAATCTACTTCAAATGGTAGAAGTTTGACATGCCATAAGTGCAAAGGGTAATATCTCTTACTAGTCACGATAGTTCTTAGCTATTTTAGCCAAGATCTTCTTAATATTCTTATTGGCTGCTTCGATCGCTTCACTCAACTGCAGGCGATATGGGGAGGAATTCTGATATTTGATCTTGAACTCCTTGAACAACTCATCCACCAGTTTATTATCTAGATTTGACCCATTGTCAGTAATTATAGTCTCAGGCACACTATATTGAGCAATGATGTCACGATGGATGAATTTCACCATGTTTTGTGCCATGACTACCATATAGGACATAGTTTCAAATCATTTTGAGAAATAATCGATAATGACCTAGATAAACCGATGTCCATTGATGCCTTAAGATTGATCAGGCCAATCACATCAATGCCCTACATAGAAAATAGCCATGGTTCAGACATATGATGTAACTCATTTGGAGGGACGTTAATCTAGTCACCATGAACCTGGCATTTGTGATAACTTTGGACATGTTAAATGCAGTCACTCTCTAAGAAGAGCCAATAGTAGTCTAACCTCATTATCCTCCATTCTGTGGATCATACATCCCTTTATGTACTTCCAGCATCAAGCAAACGGCTTCGGTTGAATCAACACACCTTAATAAGATCAAATCATAGAATTGCTTGCATAAGCATTCCTTGCTCAAGAAGAACTTTGATGTCATTTTCTTGATATACTTTTAGTCAGATACGGCGGTTTTCTCAGAAAACTCTTACTTTTGGATGTAAGTTTTGATATCATGATACCAAGGTTTGTTGTAGGCTCTTTAGACATAGCTATACAATAAGTTGGCTTTTGCAAGACCTTAGTCTTCCAAGGCTCAACTTCTAATCCACTTGTGACTTGTATCATTGTCGATAGTGTGGCTAATGCGTCGGTGAATTGGTTTTGGATTCTTGACAAGTACCTTAAGGAAATGTCCTCAAATTCCTCCACCAATTCCTCTAAATAGGTGTGATATGACTGCTGCTTGGCATCTTTGGTTTTCCATTTCCTATAGTCTAAAGAATAATCAAAGCCAAATCTCCAAACACCTTGAGCCTGGTGGCTGCCATCTTGATTGTAGCTTGCAACATGAAGATGCATGCTTTATACTCAATAATATTGTTTTTACATGAAAAAATCAATTTTGTGGCCATAGGGTGATGCTGGCCACTTGGTGATATCAAAACTACCCCAATGCCTGACCCTAACAAGTTCATGGCCCCATCAAAATACATGGTCCATACATACACATGGATTGGCATGGTTTTGTCCTCTAGCAAATCCATATCCTCATTTGCCCTAGGATTTCGGCCAACACACTAGCAATTACTTGTCAGTTGATTGATTTTTGAGACAAAAACTGAACATCCAACTCTAAGATGAGAATTTTCCATTCTGCTAGTTTCCAATGAAAACGGGTTGATTGAGCAAATACTTGATAGGATTACACTCCGTTACAAGTAATATTTGGTAATGCAAATTGTATTGCCTCAGCTTGTGAAGCATCCTGACTAGTGCTGTGTATGTTCTTTTTGCTTCAGAATAGTTCATCTAAGAGGTGATGAACTTCTTACTCAAATAATAAAATGCATACTCCTTTCTATCCTCTTTACTCTTCTGAGCAAGCTGGTGCCTAGAGACTTGTTGTGGGTCATAAGATAGAGGATCAGAAGTCTCCTTGGTGTCAATGGAACATGCATCAGTGGGTTCATCAAGTAATGCTTAAGTTTTCAAACGTCTGTTCGCATTCTTCATCCCATTTGATCAAAGCAATCTTCTTAAGAAGTTTTAGGAAAGGCTTAATGGTATCATGTAGTTAGGAAATAACCGAGCTATGTAGTTTAATTTACACATTAAACTTCTTACTTCTTTCACTGAATGGGAGATTTGATCTTATAAATAGCCTTCACTTTTCTCGGGTCAATCTCAATGCCCTTACAGCTAAAAATGAAACTAAGTAGTTTACTAGAGGCTGCCTCAAACACACACTTTGCTAGGTTGAGATGCAGTTTGAACTTTGGAGTCTATCGAACAACTTCATCAATGTCCCCACATGATTTTCTTCCCGTCGAGTCTTTGCAATCATATCATCAACATAGACTTCGATCTCTTCGTGCATCATATTATGAAACAAAGTTAGCATTGCCTGTTGATAAGTTGCTCTAGCATTTTTTAGGCTGAAAGACATAACCTTATAATGGAATACGCCATATGGGGTAGTAAATGCTGTTTTGATCTTATCTTCTTCATTCATAAGAATATGATTGTAACATGAGAAACTATCCATGAATGAGAATAGCTCGAACCCTGCCATACTATCAACGAGGACATTGATGTGAGAGAGTGAAAAGTTGTCTTTCGGACTAGCTTTGCTCAAATGACGATAGTCTACACAAACCCAACTTGGTCGTCCTTCTTCATGACTGGAACTATATTTGCCACTCATTCAAAATATTGTGTAATCTCAATAAATGCGATATCGAGGAGCTTCATAACCTCATTCTCAATTTTTTTTTTGCTCCCTCTGGTTTGGCTTTCCGCTGCTTTTGTTTCTTAGGTTTCATCGAATGATCAGTCGGTAAGCAATGTTTGACAATCAATCAATCAATACCTGATATGTCTATATAGGACCAAGCAAAAATGTCCTGATAGTCTTTCAACAACTGAGTTAGACGTTCAACAACATCTTTGGGGAGACCTACCTTGATCTTCGCTTCTTGGGGATTCTCTGTGTCATCGAGATTGATTGACATAATTTCTTCAATAGTTAGAGGTTTAGTCCCCTCACAAATTTCCAAGTTCTATCGTATCTCTCCATCATTCGGATCATAGTCATCTGAATCATCTGATTGATCTACATTGTATATGTTTGGGTCCACCGTTCCCATCCCTTGGTAAGCCTCAAGATTAATCTTGAAACATAAAATAAAGGAATAAAAAAACAAGGCTAAAGCTATTCAATTTCAAAAGTTGTGCCCCCCCTTTTTTTTATTATTTTTGAAAAATTTATTTTGCTTTCAAAGACCTCAGGGCAAGAGTTCTTGGGAAGCCTAACCCTCAGTTCTTACTATAGATGACATAGTTATTTGGGTTGGTTTGATATATTTCAATAAGATTCCAAAATGCTAAAAACCTCTATAGTTTTATTGATAATTAATTAGTCAATTACTTCTTATTGAATTGAAACCCTAAGGTGCAATAGGAATTGAAATGAAATCCTAGAAAGCAATAAAAGATCCCACATAGGGGATAAACAAAAAATTAAAGAAAGCAATTACTCTTGAGGGCCAGCTCCCATTCCTTCCAATGGTTCTTCAATAGTTGCATTGTGTAAGTTCCTGCGAGGTAAGGAATGCCATCATCAAAATCAACACCCACGACCTTCAGTTCAGGCTTCTTGAAAATACATGGTGGCTCATCATCTTCAGACTCATTAGTCAAACTGGCTAGAATCGCTTTTCCCTTATGCTTAGGCTGGCTAGTGATGGTTTAGGCTATTCAAGAAAAATGAGTTCGAGATTATCTTCAGTCGAGCTCGGCTCCAAATGCTTATACTCCTTACTACTCCAGTTGAGTGAAAGGTATGATCAACGGGGGTGGGGGGGGGGGATGGTGGTAAAGGATTTCAACTCGCTCCTCCTTAGCCTCCACAACAACCATGGTTTCGTCCATGGCTTTCTGGCTCATGATATCCCAAACTAACCGAGTGGAATTGTCCATTCATCTCAATTGAGACACAAATGCATTGGCCTTCCTTCCCAAGACCCTTCATGGCTTAAAACCATTACCAATCATGACCTTTACCACTACAATGGCTGCATTAGAAACCTTTGAGACAAGCAATGACATATCGAGGGAAGCCTGAACAACATGGGCTATCTCAAATGACTGATAGCTATCCTCCTCGATATAATCAGGCTCCATATATGGGACCGATGTTGCATTGAAGATTTGGTGATCCTCCTCTCTAGAAACTATAACCAACTTTGCCTTAGCTACAAACTTGATTTTCTGATGCAGACTAGAGGGTACTATACCTGCATTGTGGATTCATGGCCATCCCAATAAGAAATTGAAAGCAAAAGGGATATCTAACACCAAAAAAAGGATATCGAATACTGAAGGTCCGATTTGTAGTTCTAGGTTGATTTTGTGAGGAGTTGCTCCTCAATTGCTTAACTAGAGTTGCTAATGTCACTAGGTGTTATCTGACACTTTAGGTGTCAAGTGGAAGTGCAGTGATGTATGCAGCTGAGGCATCCTAACGGACCGGTAGACTTGAACCTTGTTCCTACATGACCTGATCAATTATATAGATAATAGAGGGCGCATGAGGAAGCTAAGCAAACTAAAAATAAGCAATGGGCCACCCAAAAGGAAAGATAGGTGCACGTGATAAGAAAAGACAGGCATGCCACCTAAAGGTATAGCCTTATTAGAGTTCACTAACTAGTATACCATGCAAAAAATAGCACACAAAGGTTATGCATATATGATTTTGTATCATAGATAGCTTATTTAGTTACATATGTTCTTTGTTTAATAAAAGAAAGTGCAAATATGCCGAGAGGAATACAACAGTAAATTTCACTCAAAATACTAAGTTAGCTTTATCTCCATCGATAAATCATTATTGGAAGGTGTATGAACATATGGATCTGAAAAAGTGGTAATAATAGGGGGTGACCTGAAACTTGGTGAGCTGAAACTTAGCAAGCAAATATATCTAGCTAAACAACTAAACCATCCAATCCATCATTCATTCAGGCAAAAACCAAAAAAACCAGCAAATACCAAGGAACATATTAACAACCACCACATAGCACACACATAAAGGCTACAGCTAATCAAATTTTCACTAGAGTCAACATTTGAACTACCGAACCTCACAAATGGTCCTTTAATGCTCACAGCCGAATGCCTTTTCACGGTTCAATCTTTGATTCTCGTCGATTTGTAGACAACTTCAACAATCCATACATCATTCAGATAGGTAGAATCCAATAGGTAGCAATTATTGAAAAGAAGAGGAACTAACACGGGACGATAAAACAAAACTACGGCATACTAAGAGGTCGCCTCGATTCCACCATAAATCCACCTAACTCCTTAAACCTTCTTTGAAGCCCACAACTGAATTCCCTCATGAGCACCTCATCAAATCACATCAAGCCAGTGTTGACCAGCCTGACCAACCCTCACCATTTAGTTATTCGAGGTCCGAAAGAGCTAAACAAAGTTACAAATTGTGCAAATGACCCCATACCAAGTCCACGGGTTCTCAGTCTAATTCACTTCGATTCATCAACAAACAAGATGATCAGCTTTCAAATCTTTACTACCATGACCCAAAGATGCTCGATCAAGCAACAAATCATTTGTTCAACAACGTTTTCCCCTCCACGCATTCAGAACATCCCTTTACCATACCCATTTTTGAAGTAACCCAAATCACCAAAACAGATAAACATTGGGCAACTCAGCAGTAGAGATAGAAGTAGTCCTTACCTTAGGAATACGTATGAAGAAGATTGAAGCCTGAATTTCATCGAACAAATCGTGTGTTTCTTCCTTCAGCTTCGGTGCAGCTTGAATTCACAAAATTATATCAATTTCTTGGACAATCATCTCTTAAATCTAAGTTTCCTATGATCTTACAGTCGTGTAGGAAAAAATGGAGCTCAATTCTCCTTCCGGATGAGCTCAAATGGACACTTTCTTCTTAGGCATGCAGAAGTTCGACAGAGACAAGATAGAGAGACCCACGAATTTGAGGACTATCCATGGAAAGAGGAAAGAGGAGCTTCAGGATCATTGCTAATGAGTTGTAGAACTGTTGGCTAGAGATAAGAAAGATAGAGCTCAGGTGGGGAGCCTTGGCGAATGAAATGAAGAAGAAAACCAAGAAGAAGAAGAAGAGAAAATGAGAGAGAGTGCTGGGGGGGAGGGGTGTCCACGGTGAAGAGAAGAGAGAAATGAAGGAGAAGAGATAAGGGAAAGACTAATATGGGGGATTCAGAGGCGGTGGGGGCTGATATAAAGACTTCATGGTTCATTCTCGAATCAAATTCGTATCAGATTAACTTTGAGCTAAAGCTCAAACAATCTCTTTCACTAGCAGTCCAAAAGAATTCGTCATACCCAACCATAACATTGAATTTACTAGCCACCATACAACACAATTAAATCCCAATTTTGTAATCTCAAATAATCTCAGTCCGATGTCGACTTACTATTCAGTTCAAAAATTCATTTGTCAAAAATCAACCCATAATAGATTTGTCCTATCACATCCTTCTTTACTCCGTCAAAGGCCCGAACAAAAGTCTTGGTTGGTTGCATAGTAAGTGGATCAATATCTAGCCATTTTAGAGTAGCCAATGGGGCATAAAGTTAAAGCTGACCTATTATCAACAAGCACCATAGCCATATGAGTCTCTTTGTATTTTACTGACATATGAAGCGCTTTGTTGTGGCCATGTCCCACAATTGGTATTTCCTCATCAACAAATGTCACTTGATCCTTAAGGAGGATTGTCCCCATAAAGCCCTTCAGCTTATCTTCTTTAATATTCTCAGGCACATGAATCTCACTCAAAACTTCCATTAGAGTACCCCGATGCTTATTTGATGTCTGGAGAAGTTCCAATAACGAGACTTGTTCAGATAACTTTCTCAACTGATCAATCATGCTATATTCACTAGCCTTGATTACTACTAGGAATTCCTTTATCTCTTTGTCGGTCACCGACTTGGCTAGTTGATTATTAGCATAAGCTCACCTAACCTTGTTATCAGATCAACGTCATAGGACTAGAGAATCATCTTATCACTTTCATAAGCATAAGGTTGAAGTGATGTCAACACTAACTCTTTAGAAGCATCGGGTATAATAATCCCAAGGTCATCATCAAAGGCATCCTCAAGAGGAGGCATTCCAGCTAGCTCGTGATCCAACTTAATTGGTTCATTAGTCAACATTGCAAGCTCTTCATCCCAGTCAATAATTACCTGAGATATAGTGGCCACAACCTCAAACTCATGAGCCGTTTTGATCATTCTATCTCTAACAAGCTCCACCTTCTTCTCTACTCAGAGTGATACCACTTTACTAGTTGAAAATAACCAGCTCGAACTAAAGCATCAAATATATCATCAAAAGAAATTTTGAAGCTCTGAATTTGCTTGACTCCCAGGCCAAGGACAACATTTGCATTGCCTGAATGATTAGGGAGTGGATTGTTATGCACATTAGGCTTAGTTGGCTGAAGTACAAATGCTCCATTCTCTAGTAGATTCGGATACAGTGCTTGAGCATGGGACAATCGTCGACCAAGTGGCTCTGCTCACCTGAATGATAGTTGCATTTCTTTGTAGGATTGTACTTGGAATGCTTCACAAGATTAGAACGTTCGGGCTCGGAGGAAACAGACCCTGCTTTCGTTAAATGGCCAAGACTCAGTAAAGAGTCTCATGAAGTGAACTAAAAGTTCATTTCTTTTGTTGATTCATCCTCTGATCCTGTTTATCATAGTTGGATGTCTGTTGAGGAGTAAACTACATATTTGGGACCTGAGCCGGTGTCTTTTGCACATAAGTCATGTTGACTTTGGGGATAGGCTCTTTATCCTTCTTACCATTGATTCTCTTACCAGATGAACTTGACTCATCGTACCATCCCTTCTTGAGTCTAGACTCAATTTCTTCACCTATAGCTATTAATTGGCTAAATGACTAGATGGTCGTTACCAGCATTCGAGAATGGATCGGTTGTGGGAGAGTGGATATGAACAACTTCATGAGGTTGTGCTCTAGGGGCTCAAGCATGATTTGGGCTACCATATTTCTCTAGCAAATGGCATACCCCTTTAGAGTCTCACCCTTCTTCTGCTCAACTCTCTCCAGATCCTCTCGGACAATAGTTATATAGACATTAAATTTAAAATGCTTAACGAAAGCATTGGCCACCTCCTCCTAGAAATATTTTCGGTTAATCTAGTGGTTAGTATACCATCTCATCATAGCATCCTTCAAGCTTGCCTGAAAGGTTTGGACCGACAGAGGTTCGTCAGAGACATACTTGTTCATTAGCCCTTGATGCATCTCGATGTGCTGAATTGGGTTCAAAATACCGTCATATCTCTAAAAAATTGACATCTTAAACTTGTTAGTCATTTGGACATAGGTATAAATAGACAGATCAATCAGTGGAATGCTCTGGGTTCCCTCATCTCACACAGTCTCTGCTCGAGCTTTGTCAGTAGCTTGGCATTCTCATCATTGGGGGGTAAAGGTGTGACCATAGGTAGAGGGATCACTACCATAAGAGGTACTCTGGTTCTAGAACCGGTGAAAATAACATCTTCTAGGGACATGGTTGACCATGGGGAGTCTTGTCTAAACAGAGGCCTTGTCGAGCCAGGGGTCGAATCTCTGATTGAGAGGTGGGACTAGACTGCTACTTAGTCATAAAATCATTCACCATTTTGGATATCATAGCTTCGATTTGGTCATTTAGGATAGTCATATGTTCTTTCAATTTTTCATTTACTACAGTGGCAATCTCAGTTTTGTCTGCCTTCACTCTTCCTCTCGATCGAGTGTTATATGAGTGACCTATAGTAAATTACCTATAAAAGCAACGTAAATGATCAGTACAAGAAGTGAGAATGGTGAGCCAATCCATGACGTCTCTCTAGACTTCCAAATTAAACAAAGATGACTAAAGGATTGATTCCGGCAAATTCCAGTTTCGTTGGTTATTGAGAGAAAATTCATATCACTTCATTGAATGATTGAAACGGCACCAAAATTTATGGACAAATGACCAAAAGGATAATGAAACTTTTATGTTTTAAGCTTGGGTAGATTTCGCACATATCAATATAGTTTAATACTTCTTTCCAAAAAGTTTGCTCTGAAAATTGATTTGTCTGATTTTTGACTTGAGGATAAATGGGCCATCAAAAATGTAAATTGATGCCCGAAAGTTTGCAGATTGCTAGTTTAAAGCCTGTTCTACCATTTTCATATTTTTTACTTCTTGAGAAAAAAACATATTTATTTGTGGCCATCGGTGAAATGAGACTGATGTTAGTAAACTGCTAGGACTCCAGACTGTTTTGTTCTAATTGTAAATTCAGTAATAAATGAAAAACATCTTGGATTGAGTTCAAAATTTTACTCAAGATAGATTAGGATCTCCCGCACATTTTTCTTTTATGGCTGAGATTTAGAATTGTGCTTGGGCAGATTCCACACATATCGATACAATTTAATGCTTCTTTTCAAAAAGTTTGCTCAAAAAATTGATTTGTTCGATTTTTGACTTGAGGATAAATGGGCCATCAAAAATGTAAATTTATGCCTAAAAGTTTGTAGATTGCTAGTTCAAAGCCTATGGGGGTATGGCCACAGGAGAAATCTCCAACACAAAGAAAAGTTCGGGATTGGGAACGAGGGCAACCATACCTCGGAGGTGAGGTCGGGGTTATGCTCGCGCCATACCATCCTAATTACTAGCAACTTGCTTTGGTTGTGGTGAAAGTTTAATGCAATTAGACATGTGAACACATGGCATATGATACAACCAAGAAATAAATTTGAACTATACTAACCTACATGACAAAGGGTGGTATCAATTAAATTAAATTTGCAAAAATGTATAACTCTTAAATGATTAGAAATCAACAAAATGAAGTCAATCAAGAAAATCATCACCAAAATTCAGCCTAAATCCACTAGAGTACATCAAATTTTCGACAATTATAAAGTATTCAATAAGTCTCATTTTTTTCAAAAATTCACACATTTTAATTCCTCATCAGAGTCACCAAACTGTCGTGACCTAAAATTCAAAAAAATTCTAGGTTAATGGATTATTAAACTAATTAAATGAATTAGCTAATTAAATGCAGACTCTCCCCAGTCTTACTGAATTGCAACTTAGATTCACTTGATCTTAATCAAAAGATTTTTATTTTGGAGCCACCACTAATCATTGTCGGTAGGTCAATTAGAAACCTAAATAAAATAGTGGAAGAACTATTTCATTTCTTTGAACCAGAGTTTATGAGTTCGCAGACTAGTTTATGTTAATTTTTTCAATTAACACCTTTCGGTACCATTCTTGTGAAAAATCTCTTGATTGGCAAGTCCAATTGATTCATCTTTAAAGTCTTAAGGTGCAATTTGTTTTTTTGGGAGTTTCTTGATTACGAATGCAAATGCATACATGACGCAAAATACAAAGTCTAACTATATGATGTTAAGCATTCTAAACTATATGACAAACATAATGGCCATGCATGATGTTTAAAAATAAATTTTTAATGCATGAAAATATGGAGTCTCTAGATGACATGCAAAATGAAGTAATAAAATGACGCATGAGGACTTTTGAAGGAAAAAATTGAATTTTGATGCACATAAAAAAAATGAGTCTAGATTAAGTGACATAACATGGAAAAAATGTAGATCTATTTATATCACATGAATAAAGTGAATTAATGACATTAACATGATGACTAAACTATATGATATGAAATGTATATGAATGACTTGCCTTTAAATGAATTTTTTCAATCTTTCCTTGAATGAAATTGGTTTGATGATTAATGCAAATTAAAGATTGATTTTCTCAAAAATTCAATTCATACTAAGATCATGTTGAAGCTTTTATTTTTTTTTTGAAAATTTCATTTAAGGGACAAGCTTTGACATTTTTATGATTTTTAGAGGAGCATGACTCAAATAAAAGCATAATTAAGCTTGAGCATGATACACCTTAATATTCAAATTTTTCGATAAATTTGCTTCACACCCAAAGTTTAGGGTAGAAGTGAAATTTTATTCACGTCATACCTCATAAGTGCGGTTGAATGGTGAATTTAAATATTGAACTAAAGTAGTACCCAAATGTTATGGGTCATATAGAAAAGTCCAAATTTGTGAAATTAGTCGGTCCAATCCCAAAGTTATGGGATATGATGGACAATTTCGATGTACGGATGAGATCGTACTTCGAGAGTGAAGTCATATAGTCATCATTAACGCACATTCTCCGAGAGACAAAGGCACAAAGAAAGCATGTATCATACTCAAGGTAAATTATGAAATTATTTGAAATGGACCATAGCATAAAAAGAAATGGAATCTTTCGCTAACTATGGGGACGTGCCGAATTTTAAAGGGCAAAAAGTCCTATCCTCAAAGGATATTCACATCTTTTAAATTAGGGAGGATTATCTCTTAAGATTTTAGAATAAATTTTGATAACTTCCCAAATTTTAAAAGATGTATTCAAAGTGTAAGCTTATCCAATATATTCAAATTATTTCAAAAAATTCAGATTCAACTTGAGATAATTAGAATATTTTGGATGATATGCACAATCTTTTGTGATAAGATTTCAAGTTACATCTCATTTAAATCACAAGACTTGTCCTAAAGAATATCCTCAAGATATGATATGAATTTGATACATGCACTGTCATGACCCGATCTTCGATTAGGCTAGTGGATTGCTAAGCCTTCTCATAACGGGCTTAGGTCAGGTCCTCCCAAACCCATACCAATCGCGACGGGTTATCGGATTAGATCTTAGGTGTGGTCGGATGACGTATGCATAAGTGTACATACTTTTGGAGTCACCATTGATCTTTGGGGAAGGTAGATCGGGAACCTCATCGGGTGATGGGAGTAGTCATACAACTCTAACGGAATCAAGATTTAGGATCGGGAGACTTAGTTACGCCTTGCCATTGACGCCCTTTTGGTATCTAAGTTGAATGATTTTATGACTAAGATTTTCATGCAGATTAATTGAGATAAGGAAGTCCTAAAATATAGGAATTCATGCAGATAGAATAACTAATCTATCAATCACAATTAACAAAGATAGAGCGGAATCAAGGATCCAAAACATAAGGATAAAACACTCAAACAAAACATGAAATCTCTAATATAGCCCTAAAGGCTTAGAGAAGGGATATATTAAGGTTTGCAAGGATTTTGAAGACGATTTGGAAAGCGATTTGCCTATTAGGGCAAAATCATCATTTCGAGAGACAATTTGCCCAAAGGGCAAAATTATCAATTTTGAAGAGTTTTAAAATCCAAATAATTGAGAATAGGTTTGGCTAGCTAAATGTGCTTGTTTCCCAATTTTCAATTTTCTAGGATTTTTGTGAATTTTTCAGGGATAATTTGCCTATAAGGGGAAAAATCATCATTTCAAGAAGAATCAGGAGCCAAATTACAAAAAAGGGTTTGGCCACTCAAAGTTGACCATTTCCTATTTTCTATGATTTTTGGGATTTTTCAAGACGATTTGCCCATAAGGGTTAAAATCCTCATTTAGAAAGATCGAAAGGACAAAGTCATGAAAATAGAACTCATCTGTTAAGATGATCCATTCCTAATTTTTGAGACTTTTGAGAATTTTTGGAATTTTTTTCCAATTTATTTTTAGAAAATTTTAGGAACTTTCCAAAATTTTGGATTTTTTAAAAAACATTTTCTGATTTTTTAAATATTTTAAATATTTTTTTTTTAGATCGGGTCGGGTTGACCGCGGGCACTCAGCCCAGACCAAAAGGGTCTCACATTAATCTACAAAATGACGTAGTTTTGGAAATATTTTCATTTGAATTTTTAAAAATTTCAAAAGTTTTCAAAAATTTTTGGATTTCCCGGATTTTTTTCATTTTTCAATTTTTCTGTCCCAATTTTTGAATTTCAAGTGGACGTACCGGATTTCGCCACGTGGGCATAACACAACCGCCGGACCAAAATTAATTTTTATATTTTTTAAAAATGAATGGATGGTCTAGATCGTGACGCGTGGCCAAACTTGGGCCACACGATCACAAAATATTTTTTTATTCTCAAAAATCAATTTAATTTCTGAAAATAAAATTTTTTATTTTATTTTTTTGGGAAAATCCATTGACAATCGATGGCCCAAGCTTGAAGATGACCGCGACGGCGAGAACTTCCTGGCGACATCTAACAGTGAGATTTTATCAGATTTGGGTGATTTTGGTGTCGTTGAAATCGTCTCGATGCAGGCTACGACATATCCAAAATCTAGGACGATCCAATGGTGAAATAAAAACTTATGGGGTTGAAATACTTTAGCCATGGTAGATTCACTAGAGCTTGAGAAGCAAAATCAAGCTATCAAAATGCATAAGGCAAGCTTCTATAGCTCTAAGGAGCTTACCTATGAGCCAGATTGAAAAGGTTCTAGCATTGCGGGTAACGAATTCGCGAGTTCGAGATGGCCGAGAGTGTTTTGAGGTCGACACGGAGATTTTATGCAATTGAAATACAAAAACAAGCATATAAATGGGATCAGTGAGTTCTAAGGAATGATTTGGAACAAAAATCGTGAAGAAATATGCTCTGTTCAGAAGTTGCTATGGAGCCTGAGCTTGAGAGCTCTAATGGTGTTTACCTTTCTAGAGATTGTGAGTGCGAACGAAGGAGTTCGGGATACTCCTTAGCAACTCATGAAGCTCGGTTGTCCCTCCTTTGTGACGATGAACCAGCCCCCCCTCTGTCTCTCTCTCGCTCGCTCCTTTCTTTGTGTGTCTCCAAAAATGAACCCCCGCCTCTCAGAATGCTCTCGGATACCTTTCATGCGTGCACCCTCCCTCCTCCTCTCGGTGGACAGGTGTCACCTCTTTGTACCTCTAATGGCCTTTGTTCGTCCTCTCCCTCGGATAATGGACGCGCGCGTTCGTACGTTGCACATGTGCATAAACCGATAAGGGGAGATTCGGTTGACGTGGGGCACGACGATGTTGTCGGGGATGAGTAGGAGAAATCCAAAAAGAAACGTGCGTGTGTGTTCTGTTGGTGCTAAAAGAGGAAGATGTTGAACAAATCGGGTCGTGGGTTGGGTCAACCCGACTCGACGAGACTCGACGATCAGAAAAAAGGTGAATTGGGCCAAAAATTGGCCTTTTTCGTGAAATTGAGACTGAAATGGGTTTCCAATCATGATTACACTTGGAAATAAGATTTTCATTAAAAAATTCGATTGAAATTGCGCAAAAAATCCCAAATTGGGTTTGACCCGAAATCAAATTTTGAGCATTCCAAGATCCTAAATGGTGAAAACTGCCCAAGATATCCCTACCAATGATTTAGAATGTTGAAAAACTATAGGGTGGTGGGTTTTTATTTACATGGTTAGCCCTAGAAAAATTTAATTGTAATTTGGTAAATTGGGGGCTAAAATGAAAATAAAAAATTATAATTAAACCATTCTGTCACAATTGAGAAATTTTGGGCATGATTGGGCTAAGATAAAAATTTTGGACATTAGTGGACGATGTCACGACTCCTAAAAAGTGAAAAATTAAGGTAAAAAGGCTCAAATTGCATTTTTTTAAGCTTGATTTGGAGTTACCTTTGTGAAGGAATACATAATTTTAAATCGATTTTTCAAGTTTAAATGGGCCAACATAAAAAGGGATTTAAAATAAAAATTTTGGATTTTAACCTATTTTTTTATGCCATGAAACCTAATTTTTTAAATGATTTTTGGATATTTTTTGATATATGAAAAATATTAAAAAATAGGAAAAATTTTGAAAATTATTTTGTTGTTCCAAATTGATTCTTTAGGCTTGACCAGGCTTGCAAATTTAATTTTTCAATTTTATATATTTTATGAATTTTTATGAATTTTCTAAAAAAACACGATTAAAATTCAAGTGTCAACAGCTGCTCCTCTTTGAGAGGGAGCTCGGTAGAGGTTCTTTTCAAAGACAAGATGACACTTGAACCTTAATGACTCAACTGAGAAAAGCAAAAATAGTTGTGATGCCTGCCCTCCAATACCTCTCTGTGTAAGCTCGAGTCAAGAGTGGGCTCAGGGAGACTCTTATGATATGCGAGAGATTAAAGAGGGAGATTTACCTGGTACTTACCTGCCTGTGCGTAGCTGTTGGTTGGCATGGATGCTCTTTGAAAAGATACCTAAGGATTCATTGAATACCATAGAGAGGTTAAGCCCAACCCGTTTATGGTAGGTTAACCATAATGAAGTTCATAATGAAAGGATTTCAGAGGTGATCTATCATAGTTAAAGGATTCATCTAATTTTGACTCGTATGATAGGTCAGCCATAATGAAGTTCCTAGACGATCTATTCTAGTTAAAGGATTCGGAGATGATCTATCCTAATTAAAGGATCGTATGATTTTGACTCGTATGGTAGGTCAGCTTATGACGGAGTTCATAATAAAAGGATTTCGGAGACGATCTATCCTAGTTAAAGGATTTGCCTGATTTTAACATGTATGGTAGGTTAGCCCATAATGAAGTTCCTAATGAAAGAATTTTAAAGACGATCTATCCTACTTAAAGGATTCATCTAATTTTAACCTGTATGGAAGGTCAGCCCAAGATAGAGTTCCTAATGACAGAATTCTAATGACGATCTATCCTACTTAAAGGATTTGTCTGGTTGTTGCCTAAAACAATATATCCTACTTAAAGGATTTGCCTAAGTGGTGCTTGTAATTCAGGACTTGAAGATGGATCATTCCATGATAGAAGTCACCAATGATTACCTAAATATCACATTTTAGATAGACAGAAGAGGTACAGACTGAAAAAAAATGATTTTTGGTGCTATTCTAGGATTTAAGAGGAATCCTATAGAAGCTCAAACTTGAATTATCTTACCAATAAAGGGTTCCATTCTGGGATCTAGGGAGAACAAAAATCTTGCAGAAACTCAAACTCGAATTATGTTATCACGAAAGGTGTCATTTTGGATCTAGGGAGACCAGAAATTTTGCAGAAGCTCAAATCCAAATTATCTGACCGGGAGGGTGCCATTCTAGAATCTAGGGAGAAAGAAAATTCTACAGACGCTCAAACCTGAATCATCTTACCATGAAGGATGCCATTCTAGGATCTAAGGTGACCAAAAAATCCTGCAGAAGCTTACACTCGAATTATCTGACCAGGGAGGGTACCATTCTAGGATCTAGAGAGACTAGAAACTTAAGAGCTCAAACCCAAATTATCTAATTAGAAAGGGTGCCATTCTATGATTTGGGGAAACCAGAAATCAACAAAAACTAAAATCTGAAACATCTACCTAAAAAGAGTGTAGTTGACAGTCCTAATATTGCATTTTGCAATACAAAAGGGCTTAGTTTCTAAGAAAGACTTAAAAAATTTTATGAAAATCTTACTTTGATGTTATTATGAGATTTAAACAAGTTAAGAATCATGTAGAAACCTTTTTTTAGATGCATTATGATGTTACAGGTAATCCAAAACATCTTGCAACATGACGTTGATGATCAAAATTCCTTGTGGAGAAGATTTTGAAATCAAATGATATGAAATTGCTAATAGAGTTTTTGTTAAAACATCAATTGGAGTATACTCATCAAGAAAACTTCTCACAATTTCTCCAAAAAGTTTCGATTTTCATTCTTGGAGCATCCAAATTTTCTCTCAAACTTGTACCTAGGATTTTGCAACTATTGGCAGTGCATAGAATTTGATGATCTGAAAGGTCTTTTAAGGGACTAAAATATTGAGTTTGGTCAAAAGCTTTCACAATAGATAGGCACTTTGAGGCCAAGGATGAAATATTTCAGAATATCGCCTTCGGGTCTACAAGTCAAGAACCTGAAAGATAAGATAAGACATGATTGTGTTTAGTTCTTCAAGTAGTAGCTTTCTTTGTGAAGTTCATGTCAACTTGAAACACCTCGATCAAAAGAGTCTTCTTCGGAAATTATTGTATCGTTGGTTTTGGGTAGGCTTAAAAGGCCAGATTTTAAGGAAGATGGGTATAAAAGGTTGGTGATTATCTTCGCATCATTACCGACTCTGAATATTCACGGGGATAACTTTTTACTTTTGACTAAAGATTCCCTTGAGCATTCGTCTGTCGAGTCTAGTGCCCCTTTATTTCTTTTTTTTTTTTTCATTTTGTCTTGGCAGGTTTGACTTTTGATGCAATCGTCATGTCCTTGACTGCATTCATCTCTTATCATTCTTCAGAGAAGGACTTTGGTCTTGCTTTTTCTAGGCTCTTTACTTTTGTTAACCTTCAAATCAATTTTTTCCAACTCCTTTTCTTTCACTGGTGATATAAGGACTTCCTCGATATTACTGTGATTTGATCCCATCTTTTTGGTAATCATATGCATTGCCCCAATGTAAGGAGGTAATCACCAACGGGACTTAAAATGAAGTTTCGAAGGCTTCAAATTTGGCTTATCAAAAGGTAAAGTATTTGGGGATAGAGAAATGAAATGCTCTTCCTCACTTCAAGATGTTTCAAGCTTTCGTGATATCATCTAAAGTTATCACAAAAAGATTGATGCAAGTTAGCACAATAAAGTTTTTTTTTTATATTTATCTCCATGATATCCACCAATAAACTTCCAAATTGCAACAGTGAGGAGTGATTCTTTTTTTTTTTGGTAAGGCAGTGAGGAGTGATTGTTGGGGGTATTTTCAGGAAAACTCCTTGCGGGCTCAAAAGGCTTGCAAAGGATGATATGTGTTTAAGATAGAGAAGTGAATGCCATTCATCACTTCAATCCATGTAAGTATTGCAAATAATCCCTATGTCCATAGACCAAGGTTTTACTCTCAACTTCACTCCACTTGCCTCTCACGTGTATAGGGACGTGTTTGGACATGGGTTGACTCTCATCATTTGAGTATTCCTTTTGACGGAGTTTAAACACTCCCTTTTGAAATTCATTTATTTTCATCGCAATTCAATCCCTACGCGGATTTATAATGCACGATTCATGTTTCAATGCATTTTGGATAACTTCAATAGTTTTTCAAATCCAAATGCAGATGAAGTGTTTTTTTGAAAGTTTATTCATTTTTCCAAAACATGACATTATTGAATTTTCTAGATTCTTCGGAATCCTAAAGTTTTGGGGGGAAAAGGATACTTACATTTTCAGCGCGGCTACCCCTATAAAGATGAAACATGGTATGTTAGTACATGTTCCCAAATTTAAGATAAATTGAAACGATACCTCCTTACTCTTGATTGTGCATTCTAATATGAACGCCAAAGTGTAGATTGTAGAAACATGTTATCTACTCAGAGACTTGAAATTGTTAGATGTTTTGAGAATTTTGGATTCTTTGAGTTTGAAGAATAAGGGATTCTTACCTAATCACAATGGCAACGACCCTTACAAAGATTAAAGGTGAACGTGTTAGTAAATGTTCCCAAATTCAAAGCAGATTGGAACGATACCTCATTACTCTTGATTGCATCTTTGGGAGTCTTTAATTATTTTCATATCATAGGTTCCATTGAAAAGGATCCCTCCATCAAGTTATGTTAGACATTGTCTATTGCTCATCATCCGATAAGCTCCCATTGGCATGATCTACATATGCTCGATGGCTGTGAATCCTTTTGGATGGTTCATTGAAGTTCTTGACATTTTCTATTCAAGAAATCAGGAAAGTCAAGTTAGAATTCATGCTACAAGATGTGTCATAGAGATGATATATTTTACCCTTCACTTGATCAAAGATCATTTCTTAGAGTTTGATTCTTCAACTATGGTATTTCTTTTAATCCATGTGGGTGAACTCTTTTTTTCAAGCTCTCTTGGTGTCAATAATTTTCCTATTGAAAAGAGGATAAACTTATATAAGGAACGAAACCATTAAGGGTCAAATTAGAACGATACGAAATTACCCTTCACTTGAGTTCGTGTTGACAACTTCAAGATTTCATTCTGATATGGACGACCTCTTTTGGACCTCTTTCATTTGAGATGGGAGGTGTAATCCACAGAAAGCTTGTACAACATTTGCTTGACGGGTACACATTTCTCTTTGCTTGATGGGTATGCATTTCTTTTGCATTCATCAACTTATTGAAAAGGGAGGATCTTGTTTTCGTATCCAATCACATTGATGATCCACTTGCCCTAGCTAGACAATATCTGCCCCAAACTAGGTGGCTCATTCCTATTTCACAATCTCTTGCAATTCTCTATCCAATTTGAGGATGCCTCTTTTTTGAGATTTTCACTCCACTTTTCACCTGTGTGAAGAAATGAGTGTCAGCCACATTTAACTTTATTTGAATATTTAGGAACGAAATTCCCCTTCGAAGTGTAGTCTTTCTAGTTTTTGAGGAAATTGTTCTTTTCAAGAACTCTCCCCCAATTGGATGTGTCTCGATACTTGTCATGTTCTTTACATTGGGCTTAATAGCTTTGCCTTGGTACGCTCTCCTGATGGCATATGAGAATTTTTCCCCCATATTAATTTTTGGGTAGGAAAGGAGAGATTTGCTCTATTGGACCCTCTTTGTTGACTTTACTCATCTATATCAGCTATTTGAGTCATCAAAATTTTCATCCATTTCAAGAGAAATGGATCGACGAGTTAGTTCATATACGAAGTGCTTCCATCGGAAAGACTACATTTATCTTCATGGGGTATCACTCTTTGAAATATTCCGCAAAATCATGGCATGAGTGAAATCACAGCTTATGCATGGGGTGTTGAAATTATTTTTTCAAAAACCATGTTGAAAAGACACTTAGAATCAAGTGTCGATTTTTTTTTTATCCTTCTTAGTTACAGGCAATCATGAAATGAGAAGACACATCAATAAATAATTCCCAAAGCTTGGTTTCTTTTTGACATTTCAATGTCAAGAATGGCTTTTGTGACAAATACATTTGCATGTTCATTTCCAAGAAGGCACTGAAAGTTTTTTGTGGTTGAAATATCTCAAATGTTTTCATTTGACTTTAAGGAGAAGGATACTGATCTGCCCCTCAGTGGCTTGACAGCCCTATAAGAATGAGAAGAAATGTGTCAATTAAAGGCCATTTAGATAATGAAAAATTTGGGAGTGATAAAACCTCACCCTTCATTGAACTTGTGTCAATTTCCTTAAAAAGTGAAGATGACTCACACTTATGCAATCATTTAGAGATTTTTTTTCCTTTAGAGATTTTTTTCTTTAGAGAATTAGTTGAAAACCATCATATAATTCTCTCAATCGCATTTGCCTTTGAAGTGTTTAATATTTCCCTATTAAAGGAAAGAAAAATCACGTCAAAATGGCATAGGAAGTGGACAATTGGAATCGATACAATTTCACTTTCTTTCACATTTGTTCTTCAAGTGTTGATATTTTCCGCTTTTTTCATTTCAAAGCAATGTTCCTCAAATGCTTTGCCTCCATTTATTGCCTGTGAAGGAAAGACAGGAAACATTATTTTCACCTTTAACTGAAAGTAATTTAGGAATGATACGTTTGTTTTCATCGAGATGATGTCTCCACATCCATTTTCCTTCTTAGTCTGAAGCGTTGCTGCTATGGATGTGATGCATTTGCCTGTTGGCAAGGCTTTCCCAGTGAGGGGAAGGATTTGCCCTAGCCATAGAATGCTTCATCTTGGGTCAATTGATTCAATTATATATATGCAGCTCCATTATGCATGGTTAGCAGGTCGATTATCCCTACTGCATGGAAAAAAATGATATCTCATCATTTGTAAGAAATTAGGCCAATATTAGGAACAAATACTTCCTTTTCAATTTTGGGAGTGTTTGTTCCAAATAGGATTGTTCCTTTTTGCATCATCCATTTAGGCTTACTCCACTTGTCCTTGCAAACTTAGTGGTAACATCTGTTGAGGATGAACTCTCTTCCCATCTTGTAAGGAGAACTTCACTTCCTTGGCTTTTGGCCATTTTGACCTTTGACAAGAGAGATGGATGAAAAAGTCAATTATACTATCCAATATCATAAATGGAATGATTACAATTTTACCATCGTTCGCCATCTTTTCATTGCCATCACACATGTGATTAGATAAAGGGATTTTCAACATATGACCATTGCATAAAACTTGTCAAAAGAAGACAATGTTGGTTTTGAATGAAAAAGAGATATTTCAATGAGACCGCCTCTTAAATGAAAACGAGATGACGATACATATCCTATAACCACCTAATTACGAGCATTTGATATTTGCCAAGATTTCATATTAAGAGGAGACGATATTAAAAGATCGACCCATGGTTATCATCGAACGCCCATTCAATTCCAAAAAAATTCATATGTGAAATGGGGCATTAGTTTTCAAACATTGTCTTGTGATCTTTTCTTGCAAAAATGATATGATTTTTGTACAAGAAATTAACACATGAAATGTGATTTGAATTTTATTGAAATATGATTTCAATTTTATGCCCCAAAATTCCCTCTTGAATTGGGAGGATTTATACACAAAATGTGATTTCAAACCACGATTTAAAACTTGGACGAACCATCTACTTCATAGGGTCAGATTAGAGGTGTTGAAATTCATACTTACTGTTCAATTTGAAAAGTAAATCACCAGAGATTCTCAATTGTTAAGCAAAAAGCCTAGGGCGTTCGATTGATTACAAGAATTTCAATTGAAAGTAAACAAGTAGAGGAAGAAATCATACTCACAGTGATCGGTGCAAGAGATTTTTTTTGTTCTTTTTTTTTATATTGATTTTAGGTATACCAATTGTTTGCAGACATGCGCATGAGACAAGTGAGGATAATACTCTAAAAATAAAAAATGGGGGTATGGAACCTATGCTAAGCTCCGACGATCCGTATATGATAGATTCCCCCTCGAAGAGCACCTGCCCAAGAGGATTAGAAAAGCCAATCCAGATAATGAAGAGGAAGAATATGAAAGTCTCAAGTGCAATCAATCACGATAGATCCTTTCGCATCCTTTCCCTATCTAAGATAGACCTAAAGGTGATCCCAGTCAGGGTTTGATCGCCAGTGTGTACGATGTGTGTGATCATCACTATGCAATAACATGCACAGTAGTTTATATCAAACAATGCATCGATATGTGCATAAATATAAAATACATCCTAAACTTTGACTTGCAGAAAATAAGGTTAGCATAGATTCCACCTCTTATTTCTCCATATAAAAACATCTAACGTAATGGTTAGTGTACTTACCTCATCTTCAAGAGCATCCGTAGAAAATATATTAGAAAAAACACTCAACTTTTTTAATCGACTCAAGTCCTCTAAAGGTTTAAGACCAAGTCTCCAGTGAAGTTGCCAACTGTCGCGGACCCAATCTTTGATTGGGCTAGTGGATTACTAAGCCTTCTCAAAATGGGCTTAGCTCGAGCCTTCCTAAACCCACACCAAATCGCGGTGGGTTATCAGATTCGACCTTAGGTGTAGTTGGAACGACGTGTGTATACGTGTACTGCTTTTGGAGTTGCCATCAATCTTTGAAGAAGGTAGATCGGGAATCTCATCGAGCGTGTGGTAGTAGCCTTATGACTCTAACAGAATCAGAGATTTAGGATCGGGATTTAGTTACGCTATGTTGCCATTGATGCCTTTTTGTACCTAAGTTGAATGATTTTTTTGATTAAGATTTTCATGCAGATTAATCAGGATAAGGAAGTCCTAAAATCTAGGAATTCATGTAGATGTGAATAACTAATCTATCATCACAATTAACAAAATAGAGCGCAATCAAGGATCCAAAACATGTGGATAAAACCATCAAATCAAAACATGGCATCTCTAATATAGCCTTAAAGGCTTAGAGAATGGATGTATTAAGGTTTTGGAAAAGAGTTTAAGATAATTTGCCCCAAAGGGCAAAATTATCATTTTGAAGATGTTGAAACCCAAATCATTGAGAAAAGGGTTGACCAGTTAAATGTGCCATTTCCCAATTTTCAAGATTTTCAGGACAATTTGCCTATGAGGGAAAAATCATCATTTTCAAGAAGAATCAGGAGCAAAATCACAAAACAGGGGGTTTGGCTACTCAAAGTGACCACTTCCCATTTTTCTATGATTTTTGGAAGTTTTTGGGTTTTTCAAGATGATTTGCCCATAGGGGCAAATTCATCATTTTATAAAGATTGGAAGGAAAAAACCATCAAAATAAAGATTCATCAGTTAAGATGATCCATTCCTAATTTTTGAGGCTTTTGAGAATTTTTGGAATTTTTTCCAATTTTTTTTAAGAAATTTTTTAGGAATTTTCCAAAATTTGGATTTTTTAAAAAACTTTTTCTGATTTTTTTAAATATTTTCAATTTTTCTTAATTTTTTAAATATTTTTTTGGGACGGGTCAGGTTGACCCTGGGCGCTTGGCCCAAACCGAAAGGCGTCTCGAATCGATCTACAAAACGACGTAATTTTTGGAAATATTTTCATTTAAAATTTCTAAATTTTTTTAAAAAAATTTTCAATAATTTTTGAATTTTTCCCACATTTTTTTTCATTCTTTTTCAATTTTTTTCTGCCCAATTTTTTGAATTTAAAAACGGACGCACCAGATTTCGCCACATACGTAATTCACAGTCGTCGGCAAAAAATTAATTTTTGTATTTTTTAGAAATAAATGGATGGTCGGGGTCGTAACGCGTGGCCAAACCTGGGCCACACGATCACAAAATATTTTTTTTATATTCAAAAATCAATTTTTAATTTCTAAAGGATAATTTTCTTTTTAATTTTTTTGAGAAAATCCATTGATCGGTTGATGCCAAAAGCTTGAAGATGACCACAGATGGCCGCGAAGTTCTCGGTGACATCCAACGGTGTGATTTATTCGATTTGGGCAATCTCAGTGTCATTGAAATTCGTCTCAACGCAGGCTACAAGATGTCCAAACTCTAGATGATCCAATGGTGAAATAAAAATTTGGGGCTCGAAATACTTCCCCATATAGATTCACTGGACTCGAGAAGGAAAATCAAGCTACCAAACTCATATGCATGCTTCTATAGTCGCGTAAGGAGATTTACGTACAAGCAGGATTGGCCTAGAGGTGATGCGTCTAACGTTGTGATGTAACCGAGTTCGGAACTCGAGATAGACGAGAGTTGTTTTGGGAAGGTACACGCAGGCAGATTGTTATGTCAATGATAATCACCATAAATAAACACCAATGATAAATGGGTTACAGTGCAGTGCTAAGGAACGATTGAAATGCAAAACACTTCGTGAAGAAATGAACGCAGAGGTATCGAAGAAGTGCTTGTGAAGCCATGGAACTTGAGCGTTCATCGAATGGTAAGTTTACATTTCCTAGAGTTCTGAGTGGTCGGATAAAGAAGGATGTTCTGTGGGCAATATCACTGTGGACCTCACGAATAGCTCATTAGAGAGGTCAATCATGAAGCCTATATGTTGTGTGTGCCCTCTTTGTGACGATGAGGTCACATCTCTACTCCTCTACTCCATCTCTCTGCTCTCTTGTCCTTACTGCTACCATTATCTTTGTCTCGTCAAAAATGAACCCACCACCTCTACGAAAGATGCTCTCACGAAGTAACTTTTCATGCCGCTGCACCCTCCCCCTCCCCTCGGTGAATAAGTCACCATCATTTTTATCCTTAACGACACTTTGTATCACACTCTCCCCGATAGAAATGCGATTGATCACTGTTGTGCGCTCGACATACAGCTCGACGTCGATGTACATTAAAATGACAAAGGAGAATAGATTCTGGGAACAGGAAATATTATGTGCGCCCACGAGAACAAATCATCATACAAGAAAACGTGTTTCATATTTCTAGTTATTTCTTTTCCACAAATTATTATATTCTGCAATTTCCGGCGAGATAACTAAATGAAAATGAACAGTCTAATGGTACAGGTGGGTCGGCGTCAACTCACTCGCCCCCTCGACAAACCCGCACTGGCAGAAAAAGGTGAATTGTGCCAAACAATTGGGCCCATTTTCAGAAATTGAGATGCAAAAATGGGTTTCCCATCATTGGACAATGTAACAAGTTGGAAAATGGATTTTCATTAAAAAAAGTCGCGATTGTAATTGCGCAAAAAATCCCAAGATTTTGGGTGTTGACCTAAAATCAAAATTTTGAGCATTCACATCTAAAAGTGATTGAAAACAGCTGAGGCCGCCATATACTCCTCCACCAAGAATTCTTCCAGCCAATACCACGAAAGATCTAGTAGCTGTGCGTGAACTGAGCGAGTATTTAATATATCCATGGGGCTAAGCCCGTAGAATGACAATTTTACAATTTCATTTTTGGTACAATGGGAGTGGCGCATCTAGAGAACTGCAGGAAAATAAAATAACTCCTAACTAACTCCGTTCTATCAAAATCAGAATTTCAGGCACAATTGGGCTAAGAGTAACAAATGTTCAGATATGTACAGGAACGCGAGGATGGATGTCCACCAACATCTTAAAAATGTGAAAAATTAAAATAAAAAGACTTAAATTAGCATTTATTTTAAGCCCGACCTTGAGTTACTAGTTGCTTAAAGGGAACACATAATTTAGAATTGGATTGTACAAGTTTAAAATGGACCAACATGAAAAATGGATTAAAATAAAAAACTTTTGATATAGTCCCTATTTTTTCATGCCAGAAACCTGGTTTTTTTAATGATCTTTGGGTATTTTCGTAATGATATGAAAATATCAAAAAATATTAAAAATTTTTAAAATATTTTTTGTTCCAAATTGAGTATTTAGCCTTGGCCAAGGTTTTCAACGTTGATTTCAATTTTATATATTTTTATGGAATTTTATATTATTTTCTAAAAAAAAAACACATGATTAAAATTCAGGCAGTGTCGGCTTGAAAAGCCGAAGATCTGTACAAACAGCACAATAAAGAGCAAATAATCACATGAATGTGCACTTGAATACATGCGAAATACAATTAATTTAGGACAAGGCACTAGTACCAACTGAATAGACAAATTTACCTTGATCTAAATATCGACTCCACCAATTAGCGAATTTGCACACATAAAATCAAAGCATGCCATGTTGTGATACAAGATAATGAGTCATTGTTTTGAGTTTAATGTCTCTATTTTGAGTAGAGAGTTCTAGAAAGTTTAGTAACTTTAAAGACCTCAACATTTTACATAAATGCTTAGACTATAAAGATATAATTTTACAAAATGAGGGAGTTACTCTAGACGAGATCGCATGTTGGGGAACCTAGTGAATTTAGAATGATGAGACCACTATGGAAGTTATTAATTAATGATAAATAAGTTAGCGAAAACTAGATGCGTAGAATTGTTTAGGCATTAATAGTTTCCGTGAAATTAAACATCGTCTATAGAGAGACTATCATGCCTAAAGTAGACAAATGTGACATAATAATATTTATTACACGTAAGCACTGAGCTGTGACAAGTGAGCGAAAGTACTTGGTGACAGAAATTAATGAAAAGCCCTAGATTATGAGACATCTTAGTACATGGCTTAAAAAAAACAGAAGAAGAACTGCAAAGCTCTTAACCTAGTTTGTGAAAAAGAACGTGAACGATAAATATTTGCAAATACACACTAAAAGTATAAAGGTAGGCACATTTGGTTGCGTAGTAAAGCACATGAACTCATATGGCTCAGCACTTTTGTTGCTGAGGTAGTATGGAAAATGATTTTTATGCAGTCGTGAGTCAAGTTGCTAAGGTATTTAGTTACCAATGACAAATTCGTAAAAGTTAACGATGGTCCGGGAAGTGGGGGCGTGGAAAGGTGAGCATTCAAAACATAATCAAGTATGGTTAGACATGTAGGTCACCAATCAACTATAAGGTTGGACGAATACTATAGATGCCTCTCAAGATGTCGGCAAGCAGATCATATGGACACAACTTTTATGTAGACAAAGAGGTGTCAAAAGCCATGATAACGCCCGTAGTTTACTAGGCGTGAGCCGTCAAGAGTATGGGCCACAATCTTGACTAGATCCAAGATGATAGCATAGTTGGCAAACGTCAGATCCAGTCATTTATCTGATCTACCGTCATAGCGGTTGTTGCATATGAAAAATCTCCCTTCAGCAATAATGAAAAGTGAAGAGCCTTTTTGAGGTTGCAAAGATATGAGACTGTTTTTTGCACTAGAGAGTGGACCGATCCTCCGCTATAGGTAGCGAACACTAGAAACTAACATTTGTGAGTAGTGCGGAGGTCTCGCTCAGAATGGGCCTATTTGTGGTTCAACGGTGTTAAGGTTAAGATGGTTTCAAGCTGCAAGTGGGTAAGGACAAAGTGGAATGAGATTCGGTCAGGATAGAGAGAGAAAGCAATAACTTTAGATCTACACACGAAGACAGAGAGATAGGGTCACTTTAGGAGAATACATTCAAGAGTGGCAAATGTTTTAACCTATGGCGAAGAAGGGAGAGAGGTTCCATTTTGCTCATGGACTGTGGTGAGTCCCAAAGATACCCGTGTAGAAAGACCATTTGTTGCACTTCCGGGAGTGTTTACTTAATGTCCTGATAGATTCATGGTTTTCGAACCTAAATCTCATCCTTGTGGTTTTGAATCTATAGACAAGGGAGCTACAAACCATTTTATTCAGCAAAAGAATAGACAATCGCCTTCAGGATAGGGCGAGAACAAACGAGTGTACCACATTGGACACACAGTGAATATTATTTGGAAGGAGAAATAATTCCTGAGTAGAAGTTAAAGGGGAATTGGCTCCTCTAGTTTAATTAATGATAATGCGCAAGTGGAGTAAAAGAGTAAGTAGTTCGAAGGAGTAGTTCAGTAGCAGCTGAGCTAGTAGTTAGCACCCATTTCTACAGATTGTTATATGCTCCAAAATTTGTATGAAACTTATCTTTCATATTAGTTATTGGTTAAAATTGATTCCCAGTGTTTGAACTCTTCATAACAATGGTGATGGAAGCTTGTTGTTGGGAACCAAGTTACTAAAGTTCTGGATGATTTATTGTGCCTGATTATTGGAAGTTACAATAAGGTTTTTCCCTATTACATCCCTGCCTGAGAGTCTTATCAATAACGTGATGAGGTGAATATGATTATTAACGAATGTTAATTGGCGAAACATCGATAATTAAAAAAAAATTGATCCTGCCTACTTGGAAGCAATTTACGGGGAGCATGGACTAAAACGTGGGGGAAAAAGAATGCCAGGAGAGGAAATCATTTGGAAAAAGAAATAATTGAGCCTAAGTTTGCCTGTGCATTCGTTAGGTTGAATATCGTTATCTAGACAATTCTATAACATAAAGTGATAGAAAGAAGGGCATGGACGAGGGGCATGTTAATTTTCATACACCATTTATAGGATGATTATAATCCGATTGAGGGATAATACGTCATTTTAATTTCTAATAAATCAATAAATAGGCTGAGTTGCTTTGAGGAAGGTCAATTTAATGGAAACACGATTGAATAGAAAATAATTAAAAAAAAAGGATTAAGACGCAAGCGAAGGTTAGAAAATCTATGCTGATAGTTCAGAATGCTGATCTATGGTTGATGAAAATAGGAGAAAGTAGAAACGACACGTTAATCTATTCCAATGATCCTCAATAGATATGGAGGTCATAGACGGAAGAAACAGGTGAACTCTAATGGAAACAGACTAATTTGCCTAAGTTCACCTTTTTAGAGGTGTCGATGACTATTGTTGATCCAATGCTATATATTAGCCGTGTAAGCCTTTCTATAAATCCGCTGATACAAAGTCACGGTCGTCACGTAGCAATGTTAGAGGAAAGTATTAGAGAATTTATTACTTGAGAACTGGAGTATCAAGTGTGCAATTTCTACACTTGATGTCGATGTGATAAGAATACTGTCAATATATATTCACTAAGAACCCCTGAGAGCGCTAATGTGAGCCATGACTGTACTATATATGTACAATCTCCTATACGACGAATATATAAGTGCAAAAGTACTTAATTATTTGTCGATGTAATTTGACATTTTTGGAAAGAGAAGCTATTCATGGTTACTCCATATGACGTTTCCAAGAGAGAGGATGAAGCTGTAATGATTTGTAAATGAGCTTTTGACTGCTCCTAATAAGAAAAAGTGCGCGACTATCAAGCAACTGCGAAAACAAAAAGATGAAAAGTCAATTGAGCATCAAGGCCAACCAATTCA
>JAGVVM010021978.1:0-18914 GCA_019149425.1 Psidium friedrichsthalianum
CACAATAAGAACCGCCATGGACCAAGTCGGACCCACTGTGAGAACCAGAAACACAAGAGCCAGACTTATCGCCGGCAAAGCCTGCCCCCTCAAAGCCAACGCTCGCTCTGGCGCTTCCCCCCCCGGAGGCACAGGAGGTCTGTAAACATTAGACAACAATATACAGTACATGTTACCCATGACTACGTTATATTTTATACATGACCAAGACCGTCAGCGTCTGGGGAATTTAAAAGTAATGGCGAGCTTTTCGATGACATACTCAGAGAGAGCCGGGTTTCTTCTCATCTCTTTCCAGCAGCGATCATTCCGAACAAAATCAGAACCGCTATGGACCAAGTCGGAGCCACTGTGAGAACCAGAAACCCAAGAGCCAGATTTATCGCCGTCAAAGCCTTCCCCCTCCAAGCCATCGCTCGCTCTGGCGCTTTCTCCCTCAGAGGCACAGGCGGTCTATAAAACATTAGACAACAATATACAGTATATGATCAAGACCTTCAGCGCCTGGTGAATTTACAAGTAACGAGTAACGACGAGCTTTCCTGATCCTGCCTTTCACTTTCGATTCTTGATTTTTGCGACCTTCCTCTTTTTCTACCGTGAAACCTCCAATCCATTTCATGTGTTGACGACCTATTACGTTCTTATATTTCCTTCTTTCCTTGATTCTCGGTAAAGTACTTTTTCATTTTATTTTTTTTTGTCAGACTCGGTACAGTGCTTAAGTAGTGGTCAAAAATGGCAAGACGATAGCGCGTGGAAAGCGAGAATTGAGCACGCGTAGAGGAAGAATCCTAGAAGTGAAGAGGAAAGGGCCGCTTGGATCATGCACCGTACAATGCCAATAAGACAAAGAGACAACACTTTGCTGGATCAAGGTCAATTAACCTATTTATTTTTTATTTATTTATTACATATTACATTATATTTATGGATGATCGGTTCATAGGATGAATGATCCCATCCTATAATCGAGAACCACCCGTTAGGGACCGGCTCCGCAAAATACGAATTAAGAACCATCCATTCATTTCGCGGATCCATTTGAAAACCGAACCACCTGTTCGGTCCTGTTCTCGATTGGATCTCGATTACGGTTCTAATGTCACCCACTCATTCTATGAAAAATGAAGCCGAATACTAATATCACAAATATGACTCAATAAAGTTATACATTCAACTAATGTATATAAAGCTGATCTAACACTAAAAATTAAAGAAACTTCTTGAGTTTATACAACAAATGAAAGACTATAGAAGAAACTAGTGTATGAAGAAAATCATGCAAGTATTGACATATCATGCCTTCTTCCCAATTCACCTTCATTTAAAAAAAAAATTGGCCCATTCATATTATATAAAAACGGGGGCCGATTGGATGGTTTCCCACTCGAAATCGGAAATCGAACCGGTGGTACCTGTCAGTTCTACAAAATTGAAACCAAAATTCGAACCGTACCCGCCAGTTATGATCCAAAATCAGCCGGTTAGGTACGTTCCGGTCTGATTTGGTTGGATCGTAATTTTTTTGCTCACATCTAATTACATAATATGAGTTCATTGTAATTATTCAAAATAATGAGAAAATTTGTCCGGCAAACCCTAAACTTTATTGGACTTTGCTAATTGAATTCCAAATCTTTCAGTTTTGTCAATTAAGTTATAAACCTTTCAACATTTGTCAATTAAGTTCATTTGGCCCAATTTATCTAGAAATCGCTGACTTGGATGTTAGTGGTGCCACATAGGATGGCTCGTGCTGACCTGCATAATATTTTATAAATTTTTTTTAAAATAAATTTTTGTTGTTGTTTTCATTTTTATTTTTCTCTCTTTCTTTTCATTTTTTATTACCATTCCTAGTGAGGGGCTAACGACCATTATCAGATTATTGAGCGAGAGGGCCGCGAATCCTTCGTCGGCTGGTGGAGAGGGTTGGCTAGCAATTCTCGCTGAATTGGCTGAGAAGAAGGAAAAGAAAAAGAAAGAGAAAGAAATGTCAGATTTTGTTGAAACATTCTTTAAATGTTATAAAATCTTAATGAGCAGACTCTAGACGGATGGAGATTAGGAACTTTTGTCAACGGTGATGAGAATGAGGTTTCCAAGGTCTTTTTCTCAATCAAGTTTGGGCCATCATTGCTTATCTGTACACCAATGGATTGATGGTGATTCCTCGCCTGAAAAATTCAATGCTCTGTCAGGACGTCCCGGTTTCTCCTTCTTTCGTCATGGACCAAAGAGCGTGGATATCAAAAAGGAGAGATCAAAAGTCATCATTTCTTTTATTTTATTTCTTATTTCTTTGCTCCTTTTAAGCTTGACTAAACGTAACACGCTCTTCGACATTAAAGGTGAATCAAAAGGTTTTTAGTCCTCAAAGCTGCTTTTCAATTTTAAGCCAGCATTTATTCAAATGCTGACCTTAAAAATGCTAAAAGCTCAATACTAATAAGAGATCAGTATTAAGCTTTCAACATTTAGTCGAACGCTAAAAGAAATTTTTTTTCCAAAACTAACCCCACAATGACAAAAATTACCAAAACCCATTTGCAAAGTTATTTTAGCAGACAATATTTAATTCAAAACCCATTTTGAAATCAGTTTTTTTCAAAGCAATTAGTATTTTTCTAAAACCCTTTAGGCTAAGGATATTTGCATTTCACCAAAACTCATTTGAAATGTTAAACCAAACCCATCCTAAGTTTTGCCCAAAGCACCAACAAAAATAAATATTACGAAAACCGATTTTGGACGTTCAACTAGTCCTAAATTTATTGGTTGGACATCGATTCGATTCTAAAATTTAAATTTACCAATTCTATCATTGTTGCCAATTTCGCGCGAGGATTTCAAACTGAATTACGAAAATTGAGAAGTTCATGATTGAATTGGCATCCGCATAATAAGTTTGGGATTAATTGCATAGTTTTCCTGCCGTAAAAGTTACAAGGCAATTGATTGCTTCCGGGTACTAAAACTTGACGTGGGTAATTTTTTTATATCATAAATGTAGTCGATATTTTTATTAAATTAAAGAGTACTTAAATGAAAAGCCCAAAGAAGGGGCATCCAAACATAAAAGATTTCAAGAAGGTGGGGGGATTGGCAACCCAAAGGGCAAGGAGGAAATTTGAGCACTAGGGCCTTAACTACCTAATATTAAAAAAAGTTTAAACTGTTAAATGAATGAGTAGTTTAATATTTAATAATACTATCACTTCTTCTCACACTTAATCTGTTAGATGAATGAGCAATTTAAGGAATGGATCCTCTAACTTACTTGATTTCTGAATTTGACCGTTTTCTGACTTACCACCACGTTCTCCTTTAAATGTTGAGTGACCATACTAAGTGGACCACTTAAATGATGCGACCAAACACATGTATGATTAAGGCTTCGTTTGTTTCACGAAAATAACTTCATGGAAAATGTTTTTCGGATTTTTCCGACGTTTGGAGAGCGCGAAAAATAGGTTAATCTTGGAAAACGCTTTCTCTTATGAAATTTTTTTTTTGAAAAGTATGGAAAATGTTTTCCTCATTTTGAAAAGAGAAAAATATTTTTTTCATCTTTTCTTCCTTATTCTTTCACACTTCTTTCTTTTTCTTTTCTTGTTCTTCCTCCTTTGCTTATATTCCTTCCTCTGCCGCCGTCGGTCGCCGAAAATCAATTCCTTGACAAATGATGGAAAATTATTTTCCAGTTCATTTTAAGTATTAGCCAAACATCGAAAAATATTGTTATTTTTTTGAAAAATGACTTCCTGAAAAATATTTTCCGAAAGTATCACATTTTTCGTGAAACAAATGGAGCCTAAGTGAAATTTATTTTTTCGCTTTCACATTAGAAGTACTAAAAGAACACTTAAATTTTATCATCTAAATGTACTAAATCGAGAAAATTTTAAAATGAGGAGACAATAAAAAAATAAAATACTAGCAATGGCACATGCATGGTACATTAGGCAAGCGAAATCTAGGTAGAGTGCCATAAGCATTGGCTCTCTCTCTCTCTCCTCCCATCAGGCATCAGCTCTTAATATGGAAGATTGCCATATTGCACTTCGAACAGTTCAAAGAAGCAAGTAATAATAGGTGACGGAAGGATCAAATTGCACATGAATATATCAAGCAAGTTAAGATAATCTACAGAAACTTTTGAAAGACCATCAAAATTGACTAAGCCCACAATATGAATTATCAGTGAAGAATCTGCCATCCAACAAAGTTTTTAAAATAATCCAAACATAATGTGTGGATTAGATAGATAACAAAAGCTCAATTCCAACAATTCAATATGATGAAAAGAAGAAGAAGAAGGAATAATCTACTCTAGGGCAGCAAGCGATGTGAACCCGTGTGCAAAAAGAGCCCAAAAAATTGAAGCCCCATATGCAAGTCTCCACTACACCACACGCGGGTAATTTGAAGCCAATTTGCAATAAAAATAGACTTTAAAGATTGCTCTCCATCAGAATCTCTCTTGCTCCGTACCACGAAAATTTCCAAAAGAATTGTTAAATTTATTTCTCGTGTTTTAGCCGTGTACGAGACCCGACCCTCCTTATTTTTGTAGAACAATTCTTTGTAATTGTAGGGATCCTCTTTGTTTTTCCAGCCATTCAACATTCCTCCATCCATCTTCATAAAAGATTGAGAGTACCAATCGATGCAAAACCACCAATCACCCCAAATTCAAGTGGAAAAACAGCTATGCAGAACATCCCTCTAAACAAATATCCCTTAACCTCCGCTGTGGTGGGCTCCATGAGTCCAACTATCGCTCTAGACTAACGAGATGAAATTTAAAAGCAATGAGGAGCTTTCTTTGAACTTGCCTTCCTCTTTTTCTACCGTGAAAACTCTAATTTATTTCACGTGTTGACGCGTTGACGAGCTATTGCGTTCTTATATTCTTTTTTTCCTTGATTCTCGGTACGGTACAGTACTTAAGTAGTAGTTAAAAAAAAAAAAAGGGAAACACGGTAGCGCGTGGAAAGCGAGGAATAAGCACGCGTAGAGGAAGAATCCTAGAAGTTAAGAGGAATGGCCGCTTGGATCATGCACCGCGCAATGCCAATAAGACGACGACTCGGCACTTTGCTGGATCCAGGTCAATTGACCTGTTTATTTTTTATTTTTTATTATTACAGATTACATTACATTATATGAGTTCATTGTAATTACTTCACAATAAAAAAGGTTAACTCATGAGAATCCATATGAATAATGAGAAAAATTGTCTGACAAATCCTAAACTCTATTGGACTTTGCTCAATTGAAATTGCTAGCTTAAATGTCGGTGATGCCACATAGGGTGACTCGTGCTGATATGGACAATATTTTATAATTTTTTAAAAACAATTTTTTCATTTTTATTTTTATTTTTATTTTTATTTTTTTCTTTTCATTTTTTATTACCATGGTCGTCGGCCTTCCCTCTTGGTCAGAGGTAAGGGCCAACGACCATCATCATACATTGAGCGAGGGCCGCGAAACCTTCTGTGGTCGCTGGAGAGGGTCCTGGCCCTCTCTTGTGACCAGTAAGGTTTGGCTAGCAACCCTCGCTGAATTGGCTGAGAAGAAAGAAAAGAAAGAAATGTGATATTTTGTTGAAACATCGTTAACCGTTATAAAATCTTAATGGGTAGACTCTGAAGGGATGGAGACTAGGAACTTTTGTCGAGGGTGATGAGAAAGGGTTCAAAGGTCTTTTTCCAATCAAGTGTGGGTCATCATTGCTTGTCTGAGCACCAGTGGATGGATGGAGATTCCTCGCCCGAATACTTCAATGCTCTGTCAGGAGGGAAGTTTCCCCGTCCCTTCTTTGGTCACGGACCAAAGAGCGTGGATCCCAAAAAGGAAGAGGTCAAAAGTCATCATTTATTTTATTTTATTTTATTCTTATTTCTTTGCTCCCTTTGAGCTTGACTAAACCGAACACGCTCTTGGCCATTAAGTTTTGCCCAATGCGCCAACAAAATAAATATTACGAAAACCGATTTTGGACGTTGAATTAGTCCAAAACTTATTGTTTGGATATAGATTCGATTCTAAAATTTAAATGTTACCAATTATGTCATTGTTGCCGATTTCCGCGCGAGTAGCATCACCCTCAAAACCGTTTTCCCCAAATCCATCTCTCGCTCTCGCAATGTCTCTCGCAGGGGCACAGGTGGCCAACCGCGCTACGACCAAGACCGCTGACTTCAGGTCAACCGCTCTAGGACAAAAGTAATGACGAGCTTTTTTTTGAGCTTGCCTTTCACTTTCGATTCTGATTTTCGTGACCTTCCTCTTTTTCTACCGCGAAACCACCAATTTATTTCACGTGTTGACGTGTTGACGAGCTATGATTCTCGGTAAAATACTTTTTCATTTATTTTTTTTGGTCAGACTCGGTACAGTCCTTAATAGTGGTAAAAAATGGCAACACGGTAGCGCGTGGAAAGCGAGGAATAAGCACGCGTGGAGGAAGAGTCCTAGAAGTGAAGAAGAAAGCCCCGCTTTGATCATTCACCGCACAATGCCAATAGGACACGACTCGGCACTTTGCTGGATCCAGGTCAATTAACCCGGTTGTTTTTTTTAAATTACAGATTACCTTACTTATATCAGTTCGTTGTAATTACTTCACAATAAAAAAAGGTTGACTCATGAGAGCCCATACGAATAATTAGAAAAATTGTGCGCCAAACCCAAACTCTATGGACTTTGCTCAATTCAATACTAAATCTTTTTATTTTATTGATTGAGTTAATAATGCTTAGTGACAAGGGAACCAAGATTTACCTTAGGTTAGATCTCTCCACCGATGTTGCACACGACTTAGATCAAAAGAATATCTTAAAACTAGTATACATACCCATAAATCTCTTATCGGATATGGTCACAATGAGCATCAAATCATTAACATAACTCTCCAATAATTCACAAAATCAATCTAGAATTTGCATCATAAATCAGTTTTCCATACCAAAATACATTACACTTCACAACTGAATATTCCCATAAATTGGGTTCACAGATCAGCACATATAGCCTTTATGCCACCCCTTTTATAAAGGAATTTCTCAAACCATCTTCCTAAATATTTCCAAGAAGGCATTACCATGCCATTTTCAAATGAATCAAAAGGATATTAAAAACTGGATCCTAATGACACCTTTTCTTTTATAAATGGCATGTCGTGTAATGCCTTTCTTAACTCGCAGTATAGGCACTTTTCTGTAGTTTTCTCTTCTTTTTCTTCTCTTTGTTTTCTTCTCCCTCTCTCTTTCACCCTCGCGGCTCTACTTCTCTCTCTCTTTCCTCCTGTTTTTCTTCATTTTTTTTCTTCCTCTGTCCCCCTCCTGGTATCCCACTCTCTCTCGATTGTTACAGCGAGGGAGCTCTTGAGAGTGGGTCACCACCTATGCTTTGAGAAGGGAAGGAGAGAAGAATCCCTTTGCGTTTTGCCGTCGTGAACAACTGGTTTGACGCGGTCGCTGTGTTGGTGGAGCATCTGAAGCAGCACAAGAAGGAGCACGTGATCAATCGGAAGGACCACAAAGGCAATACCGTCTTGCATCTAGCTGCAGGTTCCCTTTTTTTTTTTATCGAACTTTTCTTGGCGCATCGTTTCAGTGATGAGTGTTAATTGGTATCCCTACAATATCCAAATTTCTTCTTAGGAGTTTGACATCCATACAATATGCCAAACATTTTTCTGTATTTTCTAAATATCTGAAAATCAATGAGTACAAAGCAAAGATGGGAAAAAAAAAAAAAATTGCAGGTGGTTGACTTCATGCTTCGTGGGCATGCCATGGATTGCGAGGTCGTAGATGTTTGCGCCTCGAACGAAGTGGCTTGACGCCTCTAGATGTCTCAATCTCAGATCTCACAACAAAGGGGAGCAAGAGAGATAGAAAGATGAGGAAATTGTCGCGCGCAGGAGCTGGAGCCACACGAAAGAGAAGATCAAACTGCCCGCTCATCACTAGATGACGATATCCAGGGAGCTAACAGTCATCAATCAAATGGAGGAGAGTAAGAATGCTCCTCAAACATCATCCCGTTCGCCATCAAAAAATTTGAGAAAAGAAAAAAGGATCATGGGCGACATACGCAATGCCCTGCTGGTGGTGCCGCGCTCATTGCTCAGCGCGACCTACCAAGCAGTGCTTCAGCCTCCAAGCTTTATTACAAAAGTCGATAGTAATTCCGCAAAAGGCATTCCAGATACTATGCATCTCGGATAACTGGTCCTCTTGGTAGGGACTTTGCGTACATCGTCTTCATCAGTGGCAACACATTCGGATTCTGGTGTCGGTCCAGATGAGCATTTGCCTCACTAGAGATCCCCTGTCCGGCTGCCCACTGTGACTCTATGACCGCCAATGGTTCAAACTTCTTATGCTTCACTTATTTACCTGCCGTTCACCTTACTGGACAAAGCATTGGGTCTGAAAAACGTGGAATTGTTGAGCGTGCTGCCGGGCAACGATGTCGATCTTCTTTTACTGGCGCAGAGGTGGTTGGTGTTGTTAGATTTTTGCTTGGACAGGCTTACTAGGGTTTAACCTCCTGGGATATGTACGCTCTAAGGACCCAATCATTGTGTTAACGATAGAGGGATCAGAGGAACATCAAACTTGCCCTCTTCAAGGCTAGTCTCTGTGGAAGAAGAGAGTCGATTGGCGACGTTACGGAACACCCTGCTAGTCGTTGCCAGCATCATCGCAAGCACAACTACCAAGCCGTGCTTCAGCCTCCAAGCTTTACCATAAAAGTTGATGATAATTCAATGAAAGGCTTCCTCACATACTACTCGTCTTGGGTGACTCATCCTCTTGGTAGGGACATGGCGTACATTGGCTTCATAAGCGGCAACACATTTGGACTCTTGCTGTCGATCCAGACAATCATTTGCCTCACCAGAGATCTCCCCATCAGGCTGCCGCTGTTACTCTCCGTGACGCTATGGTTCAAACTTACTATTGCTTCACATATTACCTGCCGTACACGTTACTGACAAAGCGACTGGTCTGAAAAACGTGGAATTGTTGAGTGTGGTGCCGGTAACAATGTCGATTCTTCTTCTACTGGCACAGAGGCGATTGGCACTAGCTTTAGATTTTTGGTTGAAAAGGATTTCTAGTTTAACTTGATAGGCGATATGTACACTCTGAAGACCCAATCTGTCGTTAATGAAAGAGAGACCAGAGAAATTTGCGCGCGAGCTGGAGCTGAACACGAAAGAGGAAGTTCAAACTCACCCTCTTCAGACTAGTCTTGGAGGAGGTCAATCAGATGGGGAACCAGTCACAAATTGAAAATTTCGAACAAAGAAAAAAGATTCGACAGGTGACATACGCAAGGCCCTGCTAGTTGTCGCCGCGCTCATTGCTAGCACAACTTACCAAGCTGTGCTTCAACCTCCAAGATTTATGATAAAAAGTCGATGATAATTCAAACGAAAGGCTTCCTCGCATACTATGCATCTTGGGTGACTGTCTCTGGCAAGGACGTTTGTATATTGGCTTCATAAGCGGCAACACATTTGGACTCTTGCTGTCGATCCAGATGATCATTTTGCCTCACCAGAGATCTTCCCGTCAGGCTGCCGCTGATACTCTCTGTGACTGCTCTGGTTCAAACTTACTATTGCTTCACATATTACCTGCCATTCACGTTACTGGACAAATCCTCTGGTTTGAAAAATGTGGAATTGTTGAGTGTGCTGCCAGTGACGATGTCAACTCTTCTTCTACTGGCACAGAGGCGTTTGGCGCTAGCTTTAGATTTTTGCTTGGAAAGGCTTTCTCAGTCTAACCTCCTAGCGGATATGTACAGTCTAAGGACCCAATCCCCCGTTGTTAATGATAGAGAGATGAAAGATATAGTCACACCAGGTGGAGCCAAACACAAAAGAGGAAGATCAAACTCGCCCGGTTCAGGCTAGTCTCTGTGGAAGAGTCGATAGGCGAGATACGCAGTGCCCTGCTAGCCGTTGCCACACTCATTGCGAGTGCGACCTACCAATCTGTGCTTCAGCCTCCAAGCTTTACGATAAAAGTTGATGATAATTCAATGAAAGGCTTCCTCACATACTATGCATCTTGGGTGACTCGTCCTCTTGGCAGGGACCTCGCGTACATTGGCTTCATAAGTGGCAACACATTTGGACTCTTGCTGTCGATCCAGATGATCATTTGCCTCACTAGAAATCTCCCCGTCAGGCTGCCGTTATTACTCTCCGTGACTGCACTGATTCAAACTTACTATTGCTTCACATATTTCCTGCCATTCATGTTACTAGACAAAGCATTTGGTCTGAAAAACGTGGAACTGTTGAGCGTGCTGCCAGTACTATGTCAATTCTTTTTCTACTAGCACAGAGGCGATTGGCACTAGCTTTAGATTTTTGGTTGAAAAGGATTTCCGGTTTAATCTCCTAGGCGACATGTACACTCTAAGGACCCAATTTGTCATTGTTAATGATAGAGAGACCAGAGAAATTCGCATACCAGCTGGAGCCGAATGCGAAAGAGGAAGATCAAACTCACCCTCTTCAAGACTATTCTCGGAGGAAGATCAATCAGATTTGGAGGAAGGTCAATCAGATTGGGAACCAGGCACAAATGCTCCTCAATCATTGTCAAGTTTCCCATTGAATAATTTGAACAAAGAAAAAGAGTCAATGAGCGACATACGCGATGCCCTCCTAGTTGTCGCAGCGCTCATTGCAAGTGTGACCTACCAAGCTGTGCTTCAGCCTCCAAGCTTTCTTACAAAAGTCGGTCATAATTCCATAAAAAGCTTCCCGGGAATCTATGCATCTTGGACAACGGCTCCTCTTGGCAGGGGCTTAGCATACATTTCCTTCATGAGTGGCAACACATTTGGACTCTTGGTGTCGGTCCAGATGATCATTTGCCTCACCAGAGATCTCCCCGTCAGGTTGCCGCTGTTACTCTCTGTGACTGCAATGGTTCAAACTTACTGTTGCTTCACATATTACCTGCCATTCAGGTTACTGGACAATGCGTTTGGTCTGAAAAACGTGGAATTGTTGAGCATGCTGCTGCTAACGATATCAATTCTTCTTCTACTGGTACAGAGGTGGGTGGCGCTAGCTTTAGACTTCTACTTGAAAAGGATTTCTCGTTTTAACATCCTAGGGGATATGTACAGTATAAGGACCTAATTTGTTTTTGTTAATGATGGTATTGCTCTTCCGTTGAGGTTGAGCTAAGAAATGCATGTCTTCAGCAGTGTGGGACGGAGTTTTTTCAGCAAGGTCAGGTATTGACTTGCTGTCCTTAATTCTCTGCAGTTGATTGGGTAGTGTTCAAAAGTGATTCGCTGTATCGTATTTTCCTAATAAATGTGTCCTGAGTTTATTGGACGTCTGTAACCTCATGGATATGAGATGAGGTTGCGTGAATTTTCTTCTAATTACTCATTGGGATTTGCTTCTTCGGATGAATTGGCCATCAAGAGAACGTCTCTGTGAGGTTGAGAATTTGTTGTAAGAGCAGACGGAAGAATTAATGTTAATACCTACGAGCACTCACTAAACTAATGGAGATGGATATGAGACAAGCCGTGAACAAGGAGTCGGGAGAAAAGAGCAGGATTTGCAAAGTTGTTTGGATCAAATCGAATAGAGCTGATAAAAATTCAAATGAAATTGGAAGATCATTGCTGCATATGGAAATCAATCGTTTATTTCCGGACATATGGACATTCTCTTTTCTTCATTCTAGTTATTGGCATGTTCAAAAGATCCGTGATTAATCCAATAAGAAATTAAGCATAGGTGTTGTAATTTTAAAGTTCCCATGTTCAAGCAATTTCCAACAATATAAAACCAGGATTCATGCTTAGAGGAGGGCCTGCACTATATTGTGCAGATTCGTCAGTATTAGTTCTAATTAGCAGGGCAGCTATGTCCCCTCAAACGGACCCAAGATTGTTAGAAGCAGCTCAGAGGCACAATGCCGATGAACTGAATGACTTGATCAGAAGCAATGCAATCGTCCTAAAGGAGATGACTCTTCAAGGAGCCAGGCACACCCTACTGCATGTCGGCTGTGTCGTCAGCCATTTGAATTTTGTCCAGGGAGCTCCTCATGTCGATGCCGAAGGCTGCGGAGAAGGGACCAATGATCATGACCCGTGAGCAATGCGGAAGCTGTAATATTCGAGACTTAGATCGTGAGCAACGATCCTCATCCTTTCTTGTTGTGATAGGATCTCCGGGATCCATCTTCATGATTTCTACATAAAGATCTTCGACCTTTGTAAAAATGTTGTTTCAACCCATCCTACATGGCCGTGTGGGCTTTCGTTTTCAACTTCTTGAGCTCATCTTTGTTGGAGTTGGTGAATACTTTGGGGGCTTTTATTTTTCACATCGGGTATGCCCACGTGAGTTTAGAAAAATCGAAGTATGAACCGACGACATGGGACCTCTATGCGCAGAATGTGGGGGTTTGGGAGCAGTGCTCCCGACACGGGGGTCCCGCTGCCCAATTAGCGGGCGGGGGTTCCGCTCCCTTGGAAACAGATGGCTGCCTCGCTTATCGGTGAGTAGGTTCGTTTGTTGTGGGATAAATGGCTTTCGGATAGACTAGGGTTTTAGGCCCATTATTTTTAAGTGAAACATATTATAATCGTATAAGAAAATATTGTAACGAGCGGAAAAATATAGTGAAATCCCTTTGAAGGACGTAACCCTATTCTGGGGTGAACCTGGGTAATCTCGTATGTCATCGATTTTTTATCTTCTGTGTGATTGCATTGATATTCAATTTAGGATAAATCCCCATCAATCTTCACCCGTTGACAATCTAATGTCACTACCTTCCAATCAGGTTTCATATATCTAGCTCAAGCTAGTATCGGCCGTATCTCAATGCACCAATATGTTTGATTATTTAGGTGGATATGATGTAAGTAATGTAGAGAAAAAGAAAAGACATGATACATGAAAATGCGTTGGGTTACCAATGACTTTTTCATCAACGTATTAAGTGATCCACATTATAATAAAGTCGAAAAATAAAAAGCAAATTCAAATTTTCATTAAAAGTAAAAAAAAAAAAAACCCCCAACTAAAATTACATTAGGTAATTAAATTTTTTTTATTTGTTTGGGCAGATATGATTATTTGTTTGTACTCATTTTTTTTATTGAAATACAACAAAATAAGCTGCTGATTTATGGAAAATTCTATAGATCTGGCTTCGACCACATAATCAATAAGGCGCTCCATAGAGTTTTATTTTTATATCCTTTGTTCAAGAAGTGCGAGTTTAGCAAAGATGGATCCTTTATGAGTTTTAGCTGCATTAGCAGCCCTTAGGTCAAGCATGCGCTAGTAAGCATGAATCGGTACATCTAAGATTGTGGTTTTTGTTGCTGTTCAGATGGTGTGGTGTGGTTATCGTTTCACTGCATTAAGCCATATATTGTGCAAATGATGTGTTTCTTTCGTCCTTTTTGAATTGGCATTTTACAAATTTTCATTTGTTGCCCCCGTTCCTTTTTTGCAGCTTGACTTTTAAAAAGAATGCAATATTCAATCTTGCAAGCTTGCTAGATTCATTGAGTGGCCAGCTTATGGGTAGGTTGTGTTAGATAATTTTGATGTGTATCTTTATCTCAGGTGTCGCAGCGTCGATTAAATGCTAGCATAATATCTTCGAGTTTGCAGGCTGTGTAATTGCTTAAATCCCAGTATAGTTTGTTTACTTCTGGTTTCATTATAGAGTTTGTATTTCTCAAACCTTGCCATCAATTAAATTCCGACTCAGTTTGTGTTTTTATAGTCCTATTCCAATTGAAGTTGTTGCTTTCATATTTACCTAGATATTCCCTATACAAAATTTGCCACATGACCCCGTTCCCTTAATTAAGAGCTGTAGAATGACTTTTGGTAGAAGACATTTCATCATGGGAGAAATTCCTGTGAAACATCTTTTTAGCACGCTTTGTGGAAATAATGTGGCCTACTGAAAAACATCCTATGGTATTTTGATGATTACAAAACAATTTCCAGTTCTAATGTTTATCATGGCGAGTGTAGATGGTGAATTTGTTACCATGGTTAATGATCTTACATCGTCAATGAAGATGAGAAACCACGGTGACAAATGAGTAAACAATGAGTAAACAAGTGCCAATAGTGTATATCATTGCATCTTGGAAGGGCTAGTCTAGATAGTGATAGTATGTGTAATTGTTGGAATAGAGTAACAAGATTGGTGTAACAATGGAGCCATATTCATTGACCAATATGACAGTTGATAGTTTAGAATAGAGCCGTTTAATGCTCTGGATTCCATAGACAAAACCTGTAGAAGGACTACTGATAATTGACATAGTGCACAGTACGAATGACCAGTGTATTCTCCCGGATCATTTTCTGCATGCAAGAGAAGCTGTAAGATTGATCTTCTAACAACACCTGGAGCAGTACTATTTGATCTTCTGACAAGAGAAATACTTTTTGTCTCCGACCTAGGAGTAGTAATTTTTGTTTCTTGCTTGGAACGGTACTATTTGATCTCCCGTGTTGATAAGGATGTCTAGTGTGTCTGATGTCCAACCGTGCTTCCTTAGTGGCTAGCTATGTATCTTTAAAGACCTTCAATGGCTAGTATGAAGGCTAAAGGTCTTTATAAGGAGAAGGAATGCTAAACAACCAAGATGAGTGAGCAAAGGGATGCAAAGGGGGCATGTGAAGAGAAGAGAAACAATGAGAGAATTATTTTCACATTTAGAATCTCGCAAACACTCTCCAGTTTATTATGCAACCAGCATCACTGCTTATTTTCCATGTTTGTTTGTGATCACTAAAATAGTCTAAGTATTCATGCAAGTGTAAAAGCATTGCTTGTGTCTTGATAGTTATTGATCTTTCATGATATAGGAATGGAACTTACTAGTTGTAATCTTGAGTACTGATTACTAGTGGAGAGAAGAGAAACAATGAGAGAATTATTTTGATACTTAGAATCTCACAAACACTCTCCAGTTTATTATGCAACCAGCATCACTGCTTGTTCTCCATGTTTGTTTGTGATCACTATAATAGTCTAAGTATTCATGTAAGTGTAAAAGCAGTGCTCGTGTCATGGTAGTTATTGATCTATCATGATATAGGAATGGAATTTACCGGTTGTAATCTCGAGTACTGATTACTAGTGGAGTCAAACCATTGTTAAGATCATAGTCTGAGAGTGGACATCGGCTTACTCATAAGCCGAACTACTATACATCTATGTGTGATTTGCATTCCTATTCTCTGATTTACTTAACACCATCATACATACTAGTTCTTTGCACGTAATCATCTTCACTAGTGATTTTTTGTTATTCTGCAAAATTTTTTATAAATCACCACCCCAATATGGCCGATTTGCAGAGATACGATGGTGCGTAGGAGAAATCAACTTGATCTTGACAATGCTAGTGGTACCACCGCCTACCAACGAGAGGGTAGGACGTTTTGAGACATCAACGGCACTGTCGGTGGCGGATTAGGCCCAAGGCAAACATGTCGACATTCCAGGATGACTCACCGATGATAAAAGAAGTCAGCTAGAGCCAAGTCTAGTGATGATAGCTGCTATGAGAAGGCTTCTTAATGAACACCAGAGGCAACTAACCACATGACGAAATACTTTGTCGATGTGATTAAGTCAGTGATGGTCAATACGTTCCATGAAGTCATCCATGGGTGTTGACACCTAAATTTTGACTTTTTCATTTAAGTATAAAATGAGAATTAGACATAGTTCTCACAAAAAATTCATGCATTGCATATTTGTTTCTCGTCAATTACTCATATTTTCGCATTTAGGATAGAGTTGAGTCAGTTGAACTTCATTTTGACAGGAGACCAGGCTAAACTTAGCTGGAGATTCCAAGAGGATCTTGAGCTTATTTTGGTCCATTTGAGCTTAAATATTTAATTAAGGCTTTTAGTTGAATGTCCATTGTTAAGAAAAGCCTTAATTTGAGCCCGCAATTTTTCATCATGATTTTGGACTCAAAACAACCCGTTTTAGCTTTTATAGTCATAAAAGACCTCTAGTTAATCACCCACTTGATTAATTAAGGTCCAATTAGGCTCGAAATCACAAAATAAGCCCACAAGAGCCTAGGAAGTGCAGCCAATTTTCATGGATCTCCATTTGGACGAAAATGCTTAGTATTTTAGTTGATTAGGACGCTCGAAAGATCAAGATTTCAAATTCATCGAAAGGGTCTTATTTTAACTAGAGATAGAGTTTTAGAAATCGAAACTCTATCCTTGTTTGGCTGAAAATAACAGAAAGATTTTCGCGGATTCGGGCTCCTAAAATCTAATGGCTCATAATTAATCTTGCTTTAATCAATCCTACGGTCAGAATTAACTCTTGCTTTCGCTAAGGTTGATGAACTAGAGCCTATATAAAGGAGCTTCCATTCAACGTACAGGGGGTTTCCACTGCTAATAACGTGGGAGAGAGGACATTGAGGAGAAAAATCGTGAGGTCTTCTCCGTTGGTGCCAAGTGCTGCAGTAACAAGTCTAATCAGTCCTCCTGTGCCGATATTCTGCCCTTCCATTGTTGTCGTGCTGCTGTTCGTGTTGACGTTGTTGCACCTAAGAAGATAATGAGCAAGCTTTGTCTCTGCTGATCTGACCAACTCCTGCACCACCAACTCCACTGCTGCCCCCGCGCCAGTCAAAGAAAGTTTGCCCAAGCATTCATCAATAGCTCGCTGTCCTTGCACCGGTCAAAAGAAGACTCAAGAGCACACTGAAGCTGTTTCTGTCCAGCTGCAAACTGCTTCTTCCAGCCCTAATTTGAAGTCAATTTGCTTTCATCTTGTTATTATTTAAAGGTCTAACATTGTTCCTACGTGTGTTAGATCGTTTGGTAGCAAATTGAGCTCAAAAGAGGCTATTTTGGGCGAGATCCACAGCTTCGAACGTGCTGGAATTTGCTGGATAAAAGTATAAATTTCTCACTTTTTATTGCGATCTATGATTTGGTACCTTGCACCGTTGTTCTTAGATCTCTGTGAGCACGTTTTCTTGCAATTAAAAAACTGAAAATTTTAGTTTTTTTTATGAATTGAGTCTGAAATTTCTGGCGCATGTATGCTTTCATGACCGAAGAGGTGAATTGGGTTCCTTGGTGGTTTATTATTTTGGGTAGTTCAACGTCATTATGGGTGAGATCATGAAGTTTCAGCATTCTACTTTGCCATGCGCGCTGTGAATCATTCTTCGAGGATTATTTTATGAATATCTCTATCATGAGGTCACTTAATCCTATCTCCATGCATGAACAATTGGGAGTTATCTGAGTTGAACTGATTTAAAAAAAAATCAGAATATTTTGGATGAAATTTGAAGCTTGCGGTTGTATCTCTTCCTCGGCTGAATCCTATTGATAAGTACCACTTTGATTTTTTTTTTAAAATCCATGGTTACTTGGATAGATTGCTCGGTTGTTATCTTGTCTTATCTTTTGTGACATTCTTTCAAATTATTCAAGATAAGATAAAATTCAGTTAGATGTTATCCAAATTGACGAGAATCTTTTGCAGATAAGATAAGATTGTCTACCAATTCCGATCTTCTCATGTGATTTAAAAAAAAATCTGGATTTGGTGGTTGGTTCATATTATCTAATAATGTTTGATTGCTCAATGATTGTTTAGTTATCTTGTTTGCATTATATTATCATGTTTGTTTATTTCATGTCATGTCTCGTATAATAAAGTTTGCACATCTTTAAACAAACATGCTCATAACACATGCTCCCAATTGTGCCTTGTCCCTCGGTAAATGTACAAGGCAACATCTGACTTCGATCTCTAAGTACGATTGTGCCCGTACGTGTGAATTAGACATCAAATCCTCCATCTCGAGGAGCGGATTGCTAATTCCTATATAGAATTTCATGGTTTGCCCTATGTATATAGGGACGACGGTAATTCTATAATATATTCACTTGCTAGCCCCAATCACGGGGAATGTTGTGAATAAAATCGGAATTTCGGATTTAAAGGTGTTTTATGGGCAATATTGTTTATTTTTGTTCAAATTTCATGTTTTTCTTGTTCTATTAAATTCCTAAAAAATCCCCAAAAAAAAAAAGAAGTCACATTTTGTTAAGAAAATCATGTTCTCTTACACCTTTTGCATGTAAAATAACCCCTAGTAAAGTTGAGGACTTTGAGAAATCGATTTCTTGAACTAAGTTAGGTGTTATTTAACTTTAGGATAGTATTTTACCTTAGTCTTTCATAAATCCGAAAATAAAAAAAAATCAATCATTTGCATGTCATATAGTTTAGGCCATGCTTTGCCACGTCATTCATTCATGCATGTCATATAGTTTAGTTGCATTGTGTCTCATTCATATCATCAATCAAAGGGATTCTTCATGAAATCTGGTACCGAAAGGGCATTAATTTTTTCAAATTAATGTAATCAAGTCTCCGGACTCATTTTCTCTGGTTCGCTGAAATAAATTAATTCTCCCGTTAATTTATTTAGGTTTCTAATCGACCTACCAAGAACAATTAGTGGCGGCTCCGAATTGAATAAATCTTGCATGAAAAGAACCTAAGTTGCGATTCGGTAGGACTTGGGAGAGTCCAAATTAGGTTAGTTAATTTAATTAACCTGATAATCCGTTAACTTAAAGTTTTCCCAAATTTTAGGTCGCGACAATGGGCTAGGAACTTTGAGCCCTTCTATTCAGATGCAAGCGAATTCTAGTAATCCTATAACTTCGAGCCCTTCTATTAAATCAGTGTTGGTTAGGTACTTGAGTCAGATCCAAATAAGCATTCTTTCGTCTCGAGTTTGCTATGAGCATGAAATATATCCTCAAGAGAATACATATCAGCGAA
>JAGVVM010021980.1:0-25915 GCA_019149425.1 Psidium friedrichsthalianum
TACAAGGCAACTCCTGACTTCGATATCTACGGGAGTCGATTGTGCCCATACGTGTGAATTAGAACATCAAATCCTCCATCTCGAGGATCGGATTGCTAATTCCTATATAGAATTTCATGGTTTGCCCTATGTATATAGGGACGACGGTAATTCTATAATATATTCACTTGCTTGAGCCCCAATCACGGGGAATGTTGTGAATAAAATCGGAATTTCGGGTTTAAAGGTGTTTTATGGCCAATATGTTTATTTTTGTTCAAATTTCATGTTTTTCTTGTTCTATTAAATTCCTAAAAAATCCAAAAAAAAAAGGAAGTCACATTTTGTTAAGAAAATCATGTTCTCCTTACACCCTTTGCATGTAAAATAACCCCTAGTAAAGTTAGGACTTTGGGAAATCGATTTCTTGAACTAAGTTAGGTGTTATTTAACTTTAGGATAGTATTTTACCTTAGTCTTTCATAAATCCGAAAATAAAAAAAATCAATCATTTGCATGTCATATAGTTTAGGCCATGCTTTGTCACGTCTCATTCATTCATGCATGTCATATAGTTTTAGTTGCATTGTGTCTCATTCATATCATCAATCAAAGGGATTCTTCATGAAATCTGGTACCGAAAAGGGCATTAATTTCTTCAAATTAATGTAATCAGTCTCCGACTCATTTTCTCTTCGGTTCGTTGAAATAAATTAACTCTCCCGTTAATTTATTTAGGTTTCTAATCGACCTACCAAGAACGATTTAGTGGCGGCTCCGAATTGAATAAATCTTGCATGAAAAGAACTAAGTTGCGATTCGGTAGGACTTTGGAGAGTCCGAATTAGGTTAGTTAATTTAATTAACCTGATAATCCGTTAACTTAAAGTTTCCCCAAATTTTAAGGTCGCGACACTGTCATCAAATTTTTTCATTGATTCCTTCGTGGTAATGTAGCTTTATTACACACGGGGACGACATTATTCTGAATATGAATTTCAAATTGTTCGATAAATTCTATAAATATGAGCACACGGTAGATAAAGAATTCACCGCTAGGGACGTGGATGTTCTTATTCTGCTGATTCAGTTGTTGGATGTAGAAATCAAGCACTTCCAAAAGAGTTTTCTATGCTGGTGCGCGCCAGGAAAGTTTGAACCGCTTTAATGACCAATGAGAACAGTTTGACCAAAGTAACCACTTGCCATGATATGTAGCCGCAAGTTCTAACATAAGAAGACAAAATTATGAATTCATCAAGGGCGGGCGATGGCTGAATAGAAAGTGACCCTAAAGTTCACGTCCCACCTAAAATGATAGAGATTTGGAAGAAGATCCTCCACTCGGTGAAACACGACATAAAAGAAGATTGGACAAAATTCCTCATGTACATAGAGCATGAAACACGAGTCCAAGTCATTAGAAAATGGTACTGCAATTATTTGGTCCTACTTTTTTGATCGATCATTCGACAATGACTTAATTCCGTTCTCTTTTCGATGTCTTACATAATATGTCAAGTTTGTCTGAACCGTTCATTACGGGTGCTTCCCGACAGGTATGCTAAACATAGACCCTATGTTGGTGATAAGTTGAGTAGGGTAAATCCGGGGAGGAAATACATTGAAAAGATCTCCACTTAAAAGTTATCCTATTGGAGGAGGCAACAATGGAACCGGTAAGTTAAAAAATTGATTGACCAACGAGAGTAGTTTGACCAAAATAATCACTTGTCATGATCTGTATCTACAAGTGGTTAACGTGAAGAGGCAACTTACGAGATAAATTGACGACAACGATAAAAAAAAAAAAAAATTTAGAGTTTTACGTGGATTGGTTTGAGTGCAGCTCCATGGAGAGAGATAGTCTTCAACAGATCGATTTTGAATCCAATGAGTATGGAGTATGCATTCGTTCAATTGGTTTCCAACCTTAAATTACACCCAAAATTAAACCCACAAGGATTACATCATGATATTGCATCTCAACTGTACTAGAAAATAGAGGACTCTTCTGGCTTTGCTGGAGGAGAGATTGACCATTGCTACACGATAGAGGGGAAAGGCAGACAGGACCTACTCCTCTTCCTCTGTTTTCCTTTTTATCCTTAAATTTTACGTGGTACATGCTTCTCTCAAAGTCAACAAGCAATGTTTAGCTTCGTCGAAGTTTCTGTAATCTTCTCCGGAAAAACCTGATTTTGACCCATCACAGCGTTTTCATCCTTGCCAAATTTCTTATCCTTTTCACTCTCTCAACATAACAAACATCTCTGCTTTAGTGCCAAGCATGCTCTCTGTTCATGCTACTAAACTCTTATACCTTCTTTACATTTTCTTTTGGGCAATGAGTCTCAGTTCAGTAGATACTAGTGATAAAGTAGGGCAGAGTGAAAAGGAAAATTGCTCATGATCGGATTTTTTAGTCCGGCTAAAGGATCAAACATGAATTCCTTCTGCTACATACATCATGCGATGTTCTTGCAAGGGGAAAGCTAGATGAGAATCTTTCGCACAAGCGGAGTAGAATTCACGAAAATCGACCCCTGAATAAAAAACAAGACTTACATGCAGAAGTAAATTTTGAATGAATCAATGGTGTTGATACCTGATTTTTAATCATCTTTTCTATTTTAAAATTAATAGAAAATCCATAAAAATTTATAAAATTAAAAAATCAACTTTGGGGATCTTAACCAAGCCTAGGGAACCAATTTTGACCAAAAAATGATTTTTCATATTTTGTATTTTTTTTAATATTTTTAGAAAATAGAAAAAAATGTTTGAAAATTAATAAAAAATAGCATTTGAGGCTATAAAAATGTGAAAAAAAAAATAGTCAGTATTTTTATTTTTATTTTCTTTTCATTTTGGCCAAAGAAAATCTGCGAAAATTAATCTGGAATTGGAATTGCTTTGTTAATCTCATTTTCAGGTTAAATAAAAAAAAATTAGAAAATTCATTTTAACTCTGAAATTTTCGATTTTTGCATTTCTGGAGTCGTGACGTTGTCCTCTAATAGTCCAAATTTTTCAATGGTTTGGATATAATAGGGATCCCTCGGAAAAACCCAACTCTTACACTACCTGTCTAATTCTGCTTAAAGGGGACAAAATTACATTCAGATTTTAACAAAGACCCAAAGAACCTGAGCGCAAAATCTTTGGTTGTTAAGATCAGAAAAATGAAAGAGAAGAGCCGAGCGTGGAATTCTTTTATAGCATATTTCGAAAGCTCCACGAACTTGTCTTAAACAAAATGTTGAGATTTGAGCAGGTACCCATTGCTCAGAACGCGACCATGTGGGGCAGAGGACATCCTTGCTAAAGAAAAATCCAGTTTAGGGTCATCTTGGGAAATGTCCAGAGCTGATTTTTCGGTGGGTGAACCATATTTTAAGGAGCACTCGGTTAGAGAGCAGGGGAAAGGACGAAATGGGCAGAATCTTTCTGAAACAAAAAGAAGAAACAATTTGGAGGTGGCAGACAAAAGGATACGCACAATGGTAATGGGAACCGAAAGGGAAAGAAGATGAAATAAAAAAGGTGTGGGCATCTTTCGGTAAAAGAGAAGAGGGGATACTCTGTACAAGAAAAAAGGGAAAAGATCAAACAAAAAGGTCGGTCACACCTTTCAGCGGGGAGAAGAGAATCATGACCAGAGTTTGTGGGGTAAAAAGGAAGGGATGATGGTGTTTGGTGGAGGGATTTATGGGCCGTGGATGAGTCTAATGGAGACGGTCGTCATCGGTTAAGGGGGCACCATCGATCGCTCCACCTCCGGTGAACGAGAATTTGTAGCTGTGTCAGGGTGGGATCATACTCCAGAACCCACGGGGGAGCAGAAAGTCACCTACCTCTGGCATAGGCATGGGGAGTTGAATCAGCTCAGAGGCTTAAAAAAAAAAAAACCACCAAAGAGGCGAATTGAGGATCTGGAGAACAGCCCATGTCTCATCCGTGTCCGTGCCTTCAAGCCTCTGGTGTCATCAATTGCTTGGTGTTGACTGAACCATCACCCACATTCCCAGATTTCATTGCTCCATCATAGCGACTTCAGCCGTGCCAAGTCTACCAGTCCTGCTGTCCGAAGGGGATCCATCTTCGTCCCAGGAATCGTTGGCTTCGTCTCAAATCCAGTGGTGCTCCTTTTCCAACAACGAATACTCGTCCTCGTATCAATGACAACCAGAGGCGCGACGAGGCTGCGGTCCTGGTCATTCGCACCGTCGCTGCCGCACAGAGAATTCGAAAGAACAAATGTTCCATTGTGGCTGGCTGGAGTTGGTCTGAATAGATTCCTCCTCACGTCCTGACCCATGACGTTAGCTAACGAAGCGATCAACTGAGACTATACCGCGATCCCATCACTATCGCAGTTGCGGGATGCCATGTCACCATCATCAAAATCCTCCCACGCAATTTCTCAGTTACTCCTTCTAGCTAAGTCTGCTCCAAATCAAACTGCTAATAGGCCCAATCAGACTTGCACGTTGACCAAAGAGCAGTGCCAATCCAAACGTCCTCCATCTTGAAGGCTCCTCAATCATAAAATTAAGCGATGGCTGGTTACAATCCAAAAGTCCAAGAGTATGGGAAGGCAATTGACTCTTTATCGAGAGTGCACATGAAGCCAGGAGAGGAAGCCAACACGGTCCTCAAGAGGGTCGTGCATGCTTGCTGCCAGACTAAAACCTTGGGAAGCATGGTGAGCAGGCCCACAAAAGAGACGAACAGGGTGGTCTGTGAAGGGCAATTCTCTCTTAAGGTCACAGAACAAATATACGGCCACATCAAACGAGAGGAGAATTGACAGACTTCATAATAGTGTTGAGAATAATTGAGGCCGTGAAGACATTTAGCGGTACCGCCCACACTTCACTTGGGGCTGGTCTGAGTGTAGCAGTCGGTACCATCGGAAGGGCAACTGAAGCTGATGCACGAGCAAAACACGGTGGCTGAGGTGGAGAAGGCCTATCAGACCCACGACACGCGTTGTTCGGCCCTCTCGTGTAAAGCCCGGAATGAGGAGATTTGGACGAGGATATTAGACCACCACATGCAAGCTGGTTCCATTACATACTTCCATAGCTGGGCCAGCCATGTTCGTTGCGTTCGTGCTCTGCGCTGTTTATTGATACACCATGGTGAACTTCGAAATCTTGCCTAGTTATGGCGATATAACTGCTTTCGAAAAGAGGATTCAGTGGTTGCAAATGTCAGTATATACATTCGGTTTGGCTGCCTTGACGTGCTCGGCATTTTTATTTCTACCAGTGGCCAAGAGATCAACTCTTCTTCGCCTAATTGATATACGTTTCGAGCGTGCTACCAGACATCATGGGTGGTTGGGGGAATCTCACCATGTTCCTCCTGACCATGCATGGGAGCTACATCAACAACCCGGGGAGCACGTGCTGGTTCCTGGAGCCAGAGCTCGAGAAGTCCATCCGAAGGATCCACGGCTTCATCGGGAGCGCCGCGGCCGAGAATGGTCAACAGGTCGCGGTTGGCATCGGATCCACTCAGTTCCTCCAAGCGGCCCTTTACGCCCTCTTCCCACCGGGCTTGCCCAACCCCACTAGTGTGGTCTGTGCCACATCGTGCTACTCGTGTTATCAAGAAGTCACGGAGCTCCTTCAATTCAATCTCCACAAAATGGGAGGGTGACGCGCGCAACTTCGGCAAGGACGGGCCATTCGTCAAAGATCATCATCTCGCCAAACAACCCTGATGGCTCGATCCGCAAGGCCGTGGTGAACTGACCAAACGAGGAGATCATGCATGACCCGGCCTATTATTGGCCGCCACTACACACCAATTACTCATCAAGCTGACTATGACATCATGCTGTCCACCTTCTCAAAGTGTAGCGGCCATGCAGGTTCTCGAATTGCTGGGTTATGTCAAGGATAGAAAAGTGGCTGTGAAGATGACCAAGTTCATGGAAGTGGCCACGATTGGCGTGCCCAAGGAATCCCAACTTCGAGCAGCCAAGATACTAAGGACTATCTACGATGACTGCCAAGCATTCAGCGCTAACACTAAGTCGGTGAGCCTCTTTGATCACGCGAAGCGCCTCATGACCAAGAGGTGGAAAAACTGCACGATGTTGTCAAGCGGAGTGAGACCCTGCAGCCTCGACGAACACCATGCGGAGGAAAAGGGGCTCGCAATCAAGGAAGAAGTAGACCATGTATGAGAGAAAACGAGGGAGACACGATGATGTTGTGGAGTTCTTCTTGGTCTCCGTCGGATCATCTCCATAGAGTGGCTACGTGAATGGGGTCCACAATCCCATATGTTAAACTTTGGTGCGTCCGGGACGGCAATGAATCCCCTCACCGATGGAGCATCGGAGCAAAATTTCAGCTCGCATGCTTGCAGGATTTCAACAAAGCGTAGGTAATTTTCTCTAACTTTTGGTTGCCATTATGCTATGTCATGCTGCTATAATATGTCGCTGATCACGTGTCATGTTATTTGCATATCGTTTTGCCATGTCATCACATTTGCATGTCATTTTTACCAGCTCATATAATTTGTCACATTATGTCATAATTTTCCCATTGTTATGCCATGTTATTCATGCAACTAGAGTACATTATTCTGCATGTTACATTATAATTACGTTAATGTCACGTCAGTTTGCACGTTTAATTGATTAGTAAAATTGCATTCTGGGGATAGAATCATGTTGATAAATTGAACTAGATTTTATTCTAGGCTAGAATATGCATGTTTAGGCAAAACCAATTTTAGGATAAAAAAAAAATATTCGAAAAATAAAAAATAATAATAATAATAAATCATCATAAAAATCATGAAAAATTCTAAAAAAATTTTCAGAAAAATCATAAAAATTCCAAAAAATTCTCAAGAGCCTCAGAAATCAGGAAACAGGCCATTTCGACTGGCCAATCCTATTTTTGGATACTTTGCCTTTTTGATATTTTCAAAATGACGATTTTGCCATTTATGGGCAAATTGTCTCAGAAAATTCCAAAAAAATCTCCGAAATTGTGGAAAATAAGGAATGACCACATTCAACTGGTTTGACATGTTTTCACTTCCGAGCCTGGAAAAATGACCATTTTACCCCTTTGATCAGTTTGATCCAAATCTTTCCGAGTCATCCCAAATGATTTTTCATGAAATTGGTACCGAAAGGGCGTTAGAGCAATCTAGCTAACCAAGTCCCCGAACTCATTTTCTCTGGTTCGCAGAAATAAATTAGTTCTCCCACTAATTTATTTAGGTTTCTAATCGACCTACCAAGAACGATTAGTGGCGACTCCAAAATGAAAAATCATTTAAACAAAAATCAAAGTTGCGATTCGGTAGAGCTTGGGAGGGTCCGTGTTAGGTTAACTCATCTAATAAACCTAATAATCCGTTCACCCAATTGAAAATTAATTTTCGGGTCGCGACAAATGGTGGTGAGGGTCAAGAGAAAGACTGAAATTATCTCAACAAGTGAAGCATGTAGGATCAACTAGTTAAATTTATTCTAAACTAATTTTTTAACCACGAAAAACCCTAAACTGGTGCACATGTGATAAGTTTACCTCTCGTTAAATTAGGTTAATACTATGAAAAATCCTAAATTAATATATCTGTGACAAATAGAGGGTAAAAACCTCAAACCGGTACACCCGTCAACTGTCACGTATCATATAACTTAGCAATTTGATAATTAGATTTAATAAAAACAAACGGAGGGTAAATTTGTCACAGGTGTACCGGTTTTCGGTAAATTTATCACAAGTGTACCGATATGAGGTTTTTTGTGATCAAAAAAATAATTTGGGGTAAATTTATCATAGGTGTACCAGTTTGAAGTTTTTAATTATATTAACCCGGAGCTATATTGGTTAAAAGTCAAGAAGGTTTACCTTTTTTTTATTTGCGGTAAACTTGAATAATGTAATTTGGAGAAGATTGTCTCCGCTCGTGAAACACGGAACATCAAAGACTTGGATGGATTCTCATACATTTGCAACTACAAGTCAATGGTACGAAAAAAATACAAATAACTATAGTATCTAATCAATGTAGTTAATTAGACCCAAAAAAAAAAAAAATCAATGTAGTTAACACTACGGAATTTTCTTTTTTCTCAATCTCTAATAAGGAGGAAATTCTCTTTGGCTAATCTCCGGTCGGTGTTGCATACACATATTTAACCTCTAATTAAACTTAACTTCAAGAAACATACACGAAAATCCACAGCCTCTTCCCTACATCTCTGTCTCCCTCGCCATTGTAGCCATGAATCGACGTCCTCTGCAGGCTCCGATGCTCATCGCTGTTGCTGAGCCCATCACCACACACACTGTCTCTCTCTAGTCCAGCACACCCTTAGATCCGTGTCAGCATTTCTTTTCAATAATGACACTTTTTTTTAAAATTTTCAATTTTTTTTTACACGATGTCACGTGTATTCGAATTAGATAAATAAATGTCACGTTAGTATTTTTCATTCGGCAAATTGGATGAAATTAACGAAGAGACTCAATTATACTAATTTGACAAGTTTTTGAACTTCATTGCAATATTTGAAATTTAGGACTTAGTTTGCACTTACCCCTAAAAGTTAATCCCTACTAAAATATGGTCTCTCTCTTTGTAGAACGTACAGATACTTACCTAATTTGATCTAAGCAAACAATACTCTAATCTGCATTTGAGTTTTTGTATAATTGATGATGTTGGTAGGCAGTCCGTAAAGCTTGATGCCAGCTATACCAATTGTGCGCTAGTACCTTTTGAGCGTATCACCTTCTCTACCATCAGTATTTGCGATTCTACAAGACAAGCCACCAATAATGAGGAATGGTAACAAGTAAATGTGATAGCTATAAGAAATATCGACATCTTGTTATCTTTTAGGTCATTCTCAAGGATTGGAAGTCATCACTGAGTCCATCTCTTTCGGGTTGAAATTGCAAATCGCAGTGAATCTTAAGTGCTTTGATTAGTTAATAATACATTGCAGAGATAGATAATGAAGTTGACTAAGATAAATAAAATACAGGAGATAGCTTGCTGCACAGGCTGCAACAGAAAGACCAAAATATCTCAATAAGTGAAGCATGTAGGATCAACTAGCTCTTCCAATTTGATGTCCTCCAATGCGTTTAACACGATTGAGTTATGTGCCGATGTTGCTCGAGAAACTTGTTGCATGCTCGGACGGTGCTCTGGTTTGGGACTTAAGCATGAAAATGCCATCTTTGTCACGAATGCCACTTCCCCTAGCACATCACCTTCTGGGTATGGAATTCTTTGATCTAACACTTCTTTCAGTGGCCAAGAAGCTCTTGAATGGTGCGAGGATGATGAAGATGAGGACACAATAGAAGATATGAGATCGCCTGGATGTCTTCCCATGATCATTTCTAGTGTCACCACTCCGAAGCTATAAACATCGCACTTGTGGTTCACCTCCATTGTGTATGCGAGTTCTACAAAGAGAAAAGAGCAGATTTTTTCTAGCTTTATACAATATCCATGCTTTGTTAATCTAAACCTATTTTGAATAGATTTAGTATCAATTAAAGCATAGTTTAGATTTCAATGAAACTTTTTAAATATTTAATTTTTCAAAGGAAAGTTCCAATTTATCAATTGATGGGTCTAAATCTCAATCAACCTATTATTGAACCTTCAAATCGTGTGAATAGCTTTGGATTTGGTGTTAGATACTTAGACATATAAAGTAAGATAGTTAAGGATGAGGATCTTGTATAATCATTTTCATCTCTATAAAATAAAGTGGGTGAAATTTTGAAGACACCAACTGACCTGGAGCTACATATCCAAAAGTGCCTGCAAAGGAAGTCCAATTGGATGAATAAGGTTGTAGAACCTTAGCTGTGCCAAAATCAGAGACGCGAGCTTCGTATTCTTCATCCAGTAAAACATTCTTGCTCGATATGTCTCGATGAATTATAGGAGGAGAGCATTCATGGTGCATGTAGCACAAAGCATAAGCTACACCTTTAACAACATTCACTCTCTTATTCCAATCAAATGTTGTTATCCTCTCCTCATTGTGTAATATTTCCTTCAAGCTACCACATTCCAAGAACTCGTACACCAAAAATGAATGTCGAGAACTCTTGCAAAAGCCATAGAGCTTGACGATATTCCGATGCCGAGTTTCGGTCAACGCATGTATCTCCCTTTCAAATGCTTTTCGACTAGCAATTTCGACGTCCACTGCTTCCTTAAGTTTTTTTTACAGCAACAATCTCCCCTGTTTGCAGCCGAGCCTTGTAAACACTCCCATGTCCTCCCACACCGATGCAATATTTGGGATCAAATTCCTCCGTAGCTTCAATAATGTTCTCATAAGCCATTCTTCCGTCAAAGTTCCATATTGCCCACGGGTTTTCATTGCCTCCATCTTTCGAACGAGCCTCTGTTTTCCTTACTCTTCGGCGTACGATACTCCAACCTCCCACAACAAGAAGCAAAGAGAGAAGGCAACCTAAAGTTGGAACCAAGATCAGCAGCAACTTCTCGTTTTTGTTTCTGCCTTCGAAACTTGTCGTTGTACATGGATTGAAACCAGCAATAACTCCACACAAGCCTTTGTTTCCTCTCACAAATTCAATTGGAGCATTACGAAAGGCTGAAATTTTTGGTAAAGCACCCTCTAACTCATTGTACGATATGTCAATTGATGTCAAGCTTGCCATATCATCAAAGGTCGATCCAATGGAACCCGAGAGCTGATTGTGCGAGAGATTCAGTTTCTCCAATCTATGCAATAGCCCAAGTTGTCCAGGTATTTCTCCAGTAAACAAATTTTGACTCAGATCGAGAATTTGAAGAGATTGAAGATTGCTAATCTCGACGGGAATGCTTTTGCCAAGACGGTTTCCACTCAAATTCAAATTTAGAAGCTTCGAACACTCCCCAATTTGTCTAGGAATTGAGCCGCTCAGGTTATTTCCGGCGACGTTAATGCTTGACAGATCGGACAATTTTCCAAGGTCTTGAGGTATGTTGCCTACAAGGTGATTGTCATAGACTAAGAGCTCTAGAAGAGACTTCAGTTTTCCTAGGTCTTTTGGAATTTCCCCAGCAAGACTATTTGAAGAGAGGTCAAGTACATGTAATTGGGTCATGTTGCCAACCTCAAAAGGTATCACGCCTGAGATTCGATTGTTGGAGATCTTCAGGCTTGTCAAAGTGCTATACTCACCCAGTCTATGGGGTAGCTCTCCGTAAAGTTCATTGTTGCTCAACCCAAGATAATCTAAGTGAGGGTATGTGCCGAGACCCTCGGATATATTTCCATTGAGCTGATTGTTCTCGAGCCTGACTCTAATCAAACTTGTGCAGTTTCTGAGGCCTCGCGGAATCGTACCAGTGAGGTAATTGTCAGTCATGGACAACTTTTGAAGAACTTGACCACCGCAAATATCTCGTGGCAATGGGCCGACAAAACTGTTACGGCCGAGCTGCAGATTTGTGAGCTTGCTTAAGTTACCTATTGTGGATGGAATCGAGCCAGAGAGACTGTTATCCATAAGCATGAGACCTGAGAGAGACCTGAGCATTCCTATTTCTTTGGGAATAGGACCAGACAACTTATTTTGGTAAAGGTTAAGGATATTCAGATTGGTTAAATTCCCTATGGACAACGGGATAGGACCAGACAGCTTATTATGGTGAAGTTGAAGGTTATTCAGATTGGTCAAATTCCCTATGGACGAGGGGATAGGGCCTATTAAATCATTTTCTAGCAATTGGAACTCTTGGAGGGATCTCATTCCCCCAACTTCCGAGGGTATGGAGCCAGAAAGTTGATTGCTATAGAAGTAAAGAAATTTCATATTACTGAGATTTCCTAGAGTAGAAGGGATGGATCCATTGAGATCATTGCCGGATAAATCAAGTTCAGCGAGAGACCCCATCATTCCTATTTCCTTCGGAATGGAACCAACAAGTTGATTATTGAAAAGCCATAAGTTCCACAAGTTGCTCATGTTTCCAATGGAAGAAGGAATTGGACCAGTGATGTGGGTGTCCACTATTTGGAGAACTGCGAGAGACTTGAGCCTTCCTATTTCTTTAGGTATGAAACCAGAAAGTTGATTAGCCGATAGGTATAGGTGGTCAAGTTGCTCAAGTTCACTAACTCATTTGGAATTGGGCCGGTCAAATTATTATCCCCAAGATCAAGAACTCGTAGAGATTGCAGTGACTCGGGCCCTCCTATTTCTTTAGGGATTGAACCAGAAAGCTTATTAGCCGAAAGGTCTAGTTCGGTCAAGTTGCTCAAGCCAAAATTTCGATGGGAATTGGGCCAGTCAAATTATTATCCCAAGATCAAGAAGTTGCAAAGATCGTAATAACCGGAGTTGAGTTGGAATGTTTTCTGAAAGGTTATTTCGAGACAATCCCACATAAGTAAGCTTGGCAAGATGAGCCATGCTCAGAGGGATGTTTCCGAAGAGTGAGTTGTTGGCAAGATTTAGAGTGACCAAATTCGGCAACTGGGAGAAATTAAGATGACAAAGCGTACCACGTATGGCAGAATCTGAAAGGTTCAAGGTCGCGATGCTGCCTCGAGGATCACAAGTGATTCCGCGCCATGAACAAGGGTTGCTTCCATTCCAGGAAGACAAAGTAGAGCGACTCTGGCTGTCTAGTTTAGACTTCCATGTTAGGAGTGCCTCGACTTCCTTACTTACAGCAGGGTTACTAGCACCAGCAATGGCCACTAGAGAAGAGCTCCGAGATGAAGCAAGACAAGGCATTTGTTGCACGAGCATGAAGAGGACGTAAGCGAGTAGCAACATGGAGAGTTGTTCCTGAGACAAGGCCATGACAGGCTTAAAGGGGGGGCTTTTCTTCGTTTCTAGGTGCATAAGTGTTGAAATGAAGCAAGTAGAACCAACGTATTTATAGAAGAATAGGGACCATAAAGTCAACAAACAAGTACTTCCTGGCGAGGGAGAGACGATCCAAATTTCTTTTTAGGGAGAAATTACACAAAACTCTCTTAAATTTTGGGAGGTAGTCCGCGTTTATCCCTCAATTTTCAATATAACGCAATTACTCTCATTTTGTATTTTCCTTTATATTTTCCTTTATATTTTCATCGTCTGTTTTGTATGCATGCGTGGCCCTCTATTCGCAAAGACTTGCTAGTCTTCCGTAGAGCAAAGACTGGGACAAAAATGTTTTCCGAATTTTTCAGTGTTTGATTCTCAAAAAATAAACTAGTCTAGGAAAACATTTTCTACGCATAAAAAAAAAAACATTCAAAAGTGGGGAAAATGTTTTCCTCTTTTGAGGAATTCGTGGCCCTCGCCCGGTAGTCATTGGCACCGGCCCTCAAATAATGGCCGGTGACTCACCCGGCTTTTTAACCAAAAATAAAAAATAAAAGAAAAGAAAGAAAAAGGAAAAATAAGAACTGAAAATCGAACCGAGTTGGATTTTTGTTTAGTTCATATTCAATTCAAGATGAGATTCGGTTCAGTACAAGCTTACACCTTAATCATTCAGTTCGATTCAGATTTCTTGAAAAATCGACTTGAATTGAACTACTGACACCCCTACTCCTTTTTTTTTTTTTTGGGTCAAATTGGCACCCCTACTTGGAAAGACCCATTTTTTTGCTTTGTACTGACACTTGACAAGGTTCAGAGGAGAGCAATTCAATTTTTCCTCTTTTTGTCACTTTGATGAGTCTCGCGCTCTCTTTACTAAACTCCTAAAGTCAATAGACGCGGAGGAATCTTGCTAATGCCGAGTGCCAACCCGGGCTTTCAGGATATAAATGGGATAGGTCGTAAAACAATTAATAACGATTCGAAATCCCAGGCAAGATATCGTTCGTTGTTTTGGTATTTTATTTAATGGCCACCGAACGACAGCTTGGAAGTTAGCCCAAAAGAAAACATTAAACAAAGACTTTAATTGATCATGGGAAGTTAGCCCAAAAGAAAACATTAAACAAAGACTTTAATTGATCGTGGTCATGGGTAACTTTAGTAGGCTCTTTGGGATAAAATTTTTCTTTTATGGACGTCAATTTGACGTCCCTAAAGAGTCCTTTTCGTGCCAACTCTGCAATTTATCTTCGTCATCGTGATTAAAGTTTGATTAGTTCAAAATTCCAACTAATTTTTTCTCACTGCGAATCATTTCCTTCTTTTTTGAGTGCATCAAAATAAACAACGCACAAGATTTCGGGTGTGTTGTAGATGATATACATAAAGATTGGAAGACATACATAAAAGATTCATTTCAATTTCACCCATTGAATGACATAACTTTGCGTGATTATCAATTAAGCAAAGCACATGTACAATTTCTTGGCCGAGGAAACTGTGTGATGGCCGAAAACGAACTTTATGTAATTAACAATTTCACCCATCAACACCAGTTGGCGGGTGGTTGACTAGATAGATGGAATTGGTACAAATACAAAAAGGTTTAGGACTGAATTGTTAGAAAAAAAAAAGGTTTATGACTAAATTGACACAATTGTAATAGGTTTATAATTTTTTTCGGTAATTTTCTCAACTTTTTATGAATGGTAAGTTTTCTTACGTGATGGCAACTTTGAAGGTGTCTTTAATGTTAATGACTTCTCTAGGACGGATTGTAATTTTCCTATAATGTTCCTAACAGGACTACTTGAGCAAGTAGCTTATAGAACGTTAGACGGTCCACATCTTCGTCTCTTACTTGAGCGGTTACTTATTTACTTTGTGCTGACGCTTGAAAAAGGATCGAAGTTTTGTAATTGTAACAATCGACCTTTCCTGTTTCAAAATTTTGGGCAAATTCCTCATGTACATATAGCATGAAACATGAGTCCAAAATTATTAGAAAATGGCAAAAGGGTAGCAGAAGTGTAAAAATTTATTTACGAAGCTCACTTTAATATCAGTTTTTTTAGGTCACTTAAGTGCCAAAATTGAAGAAAAATAATCGTTTAAGTGTCAAATTTTTGAAATTCCTACCAACTAATTACGTGATATTTACAGATAAATTTTACTATGACTTGGCAATTTATTTAAAAAATTCAGTCCACATGGATTTCAACATGGATTAATAAATTTAAAAATAAGCTAAAAATAAAAAAAAAATTTAATTTAATTTAAATATAAGCTAAAAATAAAAAAATAAAAAAAAATGTATATAAAGAGAAAGGGCTTGGACAAGCAACGATGGCTTGTGCAAGCCCTCGCCACCCACGAAACCCTTTCATTAAAATAATATATTTTAGTTTAATTTTTTAATATATTTTTTTAAGTCTAATTAAATTCTTATTTTTTATTTTTTAATATTTTTTGAACTTTTAGCCATTTTTTTTTATTGCTGATTGGACCTCCGAGCCACGTCGGCTTTAGATGTTAATTAAAAAAAGGCCACATTGGATTTTCGGCCAAACAGATCAGAGTTGGCACTTATATTTTTTTCATAAAATTTGCAATTAGGTGATCCGAAAATAAGTTTTGGCACTAAAATAAGTGTCGTATATAGTTTTGACACTTCTGATATCCTGTTGGCTTAGAAAAATGGTCCAACAGTACATATGACTCAACTTTTATAAGTAGGGCGTTGCATTTTCTTCTTTTTTGCTCGATTTTTGGTCTCCTGTCATGAAAATTATTTTCATTGATTCCTTCGTGGTAATGTAGCTTTATTACATAAGGGACGACATTATTCTGAAATATTAATTTCAAATTGCTCGATAAATTCTATAAATATGAGTACACAGTAGATAAAGAATTCACCGCTAGGGATGTGGGTATATTCTTATTCTGCTGATTGAGTTGTTGGATGTAGAAATCAAGCATTCCAAAAGACTTTTCGGTGCTGGCACGTGCGAGGAAAGTTTGAACTGCTTTGTTGATCCCACTTTTTGATTGATTATTCCACGTCCACTTAACTTGATTCTCTTCTCGATGTCTTACATAGTGCACCGGCCCAATTGAACCGTTGATCATGTGTGCTTCCCGATTGGAATGGCTAAAGATAGACGATATATAGGCGATAACTTGAGTCGGGCAAAATCCGACGAGAATTCGTTGAAGAGAGGCCTAATACCAAAAAAAAAAAAAAATCCCAACTTTATTATTTGTTCAATTATATCCAAAACTTTTTTGTCTCATAAGAAATCCTAAACTTTTACTTTTATCCAATTTTACAGGTCTAATACCCAAAAAATCCCAACTTTAGCATTTGTCGTAATTTTATCCTAAATTTTTTTGTCTCATAAAAAACCCTCAGTTTTTACTTTTGTCCCAATTCTACCACAATTATCTTTCCGTCTATAATTACCGTTAGTTTAATCTCGTGTGGCTTGAATTTTTCTCGTTGAACTTACTAGTGGGTCTTCGAAATTCAAAAACAAGAAGTTTCAGGAATGATGAGATTTGAAATCGTTTGTCCAAATAATCAATCTCTATGTCTAGCAGTTCTTTAGGCTGTAGAGTGTCAGAGAGAATTCGAAACACGCCATCTTGAATGGCTTTGTATCTTCTGGCAATGTGTAGGGAAGCAGATAATAGAAAATAAGTTGAGTTTTTTTTTTTCCATGTCAGCTTTGTTGAGTGTAATTCATTAACGATGTGGAAATGCATGTAGAATTAACTAACGATGATTATAGACGGAAGACTTAATGGTGATAGAATTGGGACAAAATAAAAAGTTGGAGATATGAGATAAAAAAAAAAAGTTCTGAATATAATCGGGACAGGCGTTAAAGTTGAGTGGTTTTTTGGGTATTGAACCTTTGAAGACTCAACTTAAGTCATCCTAGTGGAAGAGGCAACATTGAAACCACTAACTCAGAAGTTTATTGACCAATGAGAACGGTTGACCAAAATAACCGCTGCCATGATATGTAGCCACATGTTCTAACATGAGAAGACAAAATTACGAAATTCATCAAGGACGGGAGGTGTAATGAATAGAAAAAGTGACACTAAAGTTCACATCCCACCTAAAAGGATAGAGATTTGGAAGAAGATTCCTCCACTCGGTGAAACACGACGTAAAAGAAGATTGGACAAATTCCTCATGTACATAGAGTATGAAACCGAGTCCAAAGTTATTAGAAAATGGTAGAACAGTACATATGCGTGGGCGTAGAAGGAAAGTTCGTACTGCTTTTTTTAATCCTACTTTTTTTGATCGATACAATGACTTAATTCCGTTCTCTTTTCGATGTCTTACATAATAGGGTTAATACCACGAAAAACCCCAAACTGGTACACTCGTGACAAATTTACCATAAACTATTTTTTTTACCACGAAAAACCCCAAACTGGTACACCCGTGACAAATTTACCCAAAACTGATATATTTGTGACAAATTTACCCTCCGTTAATTTTCGTTAAATTTAACGTTAAATTACTTAGTTGGATGGCATGTGGGCACTTCATGGGTATACCGATTTAGGATTTTTACTCTCTGTTTACCACATGTTTATCAATTTAGGGTTTTTCTTGGTACTGATCCAATTTAATAAAGGGTAAATTTGTCATAGGTATAATAGTTGGGGTTTTTCGTTGTAAAAAAAATTAGTTTTGGGTAAATTGTCACAAATGTACCAATTTGGGGCTTTTATGGTAAAAAAATAGTTTAGGGTAAATTTGTCACGGGTGTACCAGTTTGAGGTTTTTTGTGGTAAAAAAAATAGTTTGGGGTAAATTTGTCACATGTGTACCAGTTTGGGATTTTTCGTGATCAAAAAAATAATTTGGGGTAAATTTATCACAGGCATATCAGTTTGGGGTTTTTCGTATTAACCTACATAATATGTCAAGTTTGTCTGAACCGTTCATCACGCGTGGAATGGCTAAACATAGACCATATATAGGTGATGAGTACGGTATATCCGAGGGGGAATATATTGAAAAGATCTCCACTTAAAAGTCATCCTATTGGAGGAGGCAACAATGGAACCAGTAAGTCAAAAGTTTATTGACCAAGGAGAGTAGTTTGACCAAAGCAATCACTTGTCATGATGTGTAGCTACAAGTTTTAACGTGAAAAGACGAACTTACGAGATAAATTAACGAAAAACTATGAAAAAAAAAATAGAGTTTTATGTGGATTAGTTTGAGTGCAGCTCCATGGAGAGAGCTAGTCTTCAAGAGATCGATTTTGAATTCAATGAGTACAGAGTATGCAATCATTCAAGTATTTTTCAATCTTAAATTACATCCAAAATTAAACATACAAGTATTACCTCACAATATTGCATTCTCAACGCTAGAAAACAGAGGACTCTTCTGGCTTTGCGGGAGGAGAGATTGACCATCGCTAGACAATAAAGGATCGAGATAGAGGGGAAGGGCAGACAACACACTGCTCTTCACTCTCAACATAACAAACATCTCTACTTTAGTGCCATGCACGTGCAATTCTTTTCTCTGTTCATGCTACTGAACTCTTATACCTCCGTTACATTTTCTAAGCATTTTCTGAGTCGACGTTCTCTGCTTTTAAGTAGAAATCGTTAACACAAATGCGTAAGCCATCATCAAGAAAATTTCTCTGAAGGATCCTACGAGATCCGCCAAGGAAGGGAGATGTGATGGAAGAGAAAGAGACACAAAAAGTTAACATCCCACCTGAAATGATAGCGATTTGGAAGAAGATTCCTCCGCTAAGTGAAACACGGCATAGAAGAAGACAAAAATTGATTAACCGCAAGACTAACGGCTTATTATGACAAAAAAAGAAAAAAACAAATCACAATTAATTAAAATAATCTGTGAGGTCCACTTTTTAAGAATTTATGACTTATAACATACTATTATTCTTACAGTGACTCAAATATTGGTATACTAACAAAACTTGAAGAAGACTGGACAAGTTCCCCCCATGTACACGTATACAGGAAACACAAGTCAAAAGCTATTAGAAAAGTGGTCGACTTGACTTGATTTTTTATAAGTCAAGGACGAGTCCAAAGACATTTCTCTTTGTTCGATTTTATTTTTTGGGTCTTCTAGCATCAAAATTTGACCTGGGTATTTTGCTGATTGAGTTGTTGGATGAAGAAGTCGAGTCCAAAGACTTTTCATAAGCTGGAGCGCACAAAGAAAGTTTGTACCGCTTTAATTGATCCCACTTTTTAATTGATTATTCCACAATGACTTAAATGACTTAACTCGGTTCTCTTCTCGATATCTTACATAGTACGCCAGCTTGTTTGGACCATTGATCATGTGTGCTTTCCGACAGGAATGCCTAAAGATAGACCATGTACAGGTGAGTCGGCCAAATCCGACGAGGAATTCATTGAAGAGACCACAAACTTAAAAGTCATCCTATTCAAAGAGGCAATAGGGAAACCACTAACTCAAAAGTTTATGGACCAATGAGAGCAGTTTGACCAAAGTAATCCTTGCCATGATAGCCACAAGTTCTAACGTGAGAAGACGAAATTACTAGAGAAATCAATGAGTAACGACAAAAAAAAAAAAAAAGATATAGTTTTATTTGGTTCAACTTGAGTGCTAACACCCACTCCATTTGAAAAGCCAATTTTCAAGAAATCTATTATGAATCCGGTGAGTATAGAGTTTACAATTGCTCAAGTATTTTCCAACCTTAAATTATACTCAAGATTAAACTCACAAGTGTTACCTCATAATATCATATTCTCAACTGCACTAGAAAACTCTTGCACGATTTTCCCTCCCGACATCTAATTATTCTACTTCTCTTCCTCTTTTTTCCTTTATAACTTTTATCTGGTACATGCTTCTCTTTTAAAGTCCAAAAGCAATGCTTAGCTTCGTCGAAGTCTCTGTATGCTTAGCATAATCCGGTGACTTTGAATAATTAGACTTTAATGTGGGAATTGAACGGTAAAGTGTGAAATTATGGAAGAAGAAACTGGAGCTTCGTCATCGTCGCTGTAATTCTAGTAGTTTTTCTTTAATTACTCATTAGTTCTATATGGTTTTTGCGTCAAGTAAATCAAGTCTATGTTAAATTCAGTCTTCCTCCCCTTTCGTTCTGATTATACTAATGGACTTATCAATTAGCAATCATCAACCATGAAAAATATACTTATTGTTCCACACAAGCCATGTAGTGAAATAACGTGAAATTAACAAATCTTGCAATTCAAAATCCAACAAGAGAAGAAGGAATTAGCAACAACATCAATGAGAAATGATAAAGAATATGAGAGATTTATGCGATTCTGTCTGAGTGTCAATGCTACTCAACGGAAAATGTCGACCTTCAAAAACTCAATATGAATCGGGATAATATAGAGCTTACAATTTACTTGAATATATGAAAATCCTAAATTATATCTAGAACAAAACCCACAAATATTATCTCACAATATTTAGTTCCGCTGCGTTTGCAATAGAAAATTCCTGCATGATTTTCCCCTTTTAGTGTGCGCATGGAAAACTTTGGACATCTAGTTATTCTACTTCTCTTCTCTTTTGGCCTTTTCATCTTTTTTAATTTGTGAGTGGTACATGCTTTCTTTTAAGGACTTTGCTAGCATAACAATTATCCAAGACTGTTATATAACTAATTCCCTCCTTTAAAGTCTTAAAGCAATGCTTTGCTTCATCGAAGTTTCTCTAATCTTCTTCGAAAAAAATTCTCTTTTTGACCCATCACGTCCTTTTCATCCCCACCATCATTAACTTCGTAGGATTGAGAGTTTGTCGTTGCTCTCAGCTTCTTAACATAACAAACATCTCTGCTTTAGTGCCGTGCACGCGTAGTTCTTTTCTCTGTTCATGCTACTAAACTCTTATGCCTCCATTAACATTTTCTTTTGGGCAATGAGCTTCAGTTCACTAGATACCAGTGATAAATCAGGGCGGAGTGAAAAGAAAAATTGCTCATGATCAGATTTCTTAGGTGGGCTAAAGGATCAAACATGAATTCCTCTTGCTACATACATCATGCGATGTTCTTATAAGGGGAAAACCAGATGGGAATGTTTCTCACAAGCGGAGCAGAATTCAGGAAAATCGACCCCCTAAAGAAAAAACAAGATTTACATGCAGAAGTAAATCTGAATGAATCAATGGTGGTGAGGGACAAGAGAAAACCCGAAATTTTCTCAATAAGTGAAGCATGTAGGATCAACTAGTTAAATTTACCCTAAACTAATTTTTTTGACCATGAAAAATCCTAAATTAATGCACATGTGACAAATTTATCCTCTGTTAAATTAGGTTTATGTCATGAAAAACCCTAAACTGATATATCTGTGACAAATAGAGGGTAAAAACCCTAATTGATACACCCATCAACTGTCACGTGTCATCCAACTCAATAATTTCATAATTAGATTTAACAAAAACTAACGGAGCGTAAATTTATCAAAGGTGTACCAATTTGAGGTAAATTTATCATTAGTGTACTGGTTGGATTTTTTGTAGTCAAAAAAATAATTTGGAATAAATTTGTTATAAGTGTACTAGTTTGAAGTTTTTTATTGTATTAACCTGGAGCTATATTGGTTAATAGTCAAGAAGGTTTACTTTTTTCTTTTTTCTTTTTTTGGGTGAACTTGAATAATGTAATTTGGGGAAGATTCTCCCCGCTCGTGAAACACGGCACAACAAAGAAATGGACGGATTCTCATACATTTGCAAACTACACGTCAATGGTACGAAAAAAAAATGCAAATAACTATGCTATCTAATCAATGTAGTTAACTAGACAAAAAACAAAATCAATGTAGTCAATGAGGAGGGCTAGCCTACTGTCCCCTCCGCCATTGTAGCCATGAATCGCCATCCTCCGCCATTGTAGCCATGAATCGCCATCCTCTGCCGGCTCCGATGCTCATCGTGTTGCAGAGCCCATCACCCCACACACACACACACATACTCTCTCTCTCTCACACACACACACACACTAGACCACCACACCGTTAGATCTAGGTCAGCATTTCTTTTCAATACTGACACTTTCTTTTAAAATTTTCAGGTTTTTTTTCCCTGATGCGATGTCATGTTTATTCGAATTAAATAAATAAATGTCACATCAGTATTTTCACTCGCCAAATTGGGTGAAATTAACGAAGAGACTCAATTGTACTAATTTGAAAAGTTTTTGGACTTCATTGCACTTTTTGAAATTTAGGACTTAGTTTGCAACTACACCTAAAAGTTAATCCCTACTAAAATATGGTCTCTCTCTTTGAAGAACATATAGATACTTACCTAATTTGATCTAAGCAAACAATACTCTAATCTGAATTTGAGTTTTGTATAATTGATGATGTTTGGTTGGCAGTCCATAAAGCTGCTTTATACCAATTGTGCTCTAGCACCTTTGAGCGTATCACCTTCTCTATCGTCAGTATTTGCGATTCTACAAGACAAGCCACCAATAACGAGGAATGGTGACAAGTAAATGTGATAACTATAAGAAATATCACCATCTTGTTATCTTTTAGCTCATTCTCAAGGATTGGAAGTCATCAGTGTAGTCTCTTTCGGGCTGAAATTGCAAATCGCAGTGAATCTTAAGTGCTTTGCATTAATTAATAATACATTCCAGAGATAGATAATGAAGTTGACTGAGATAAATAAAATACAGGAGATAGCTTGCTGCACAGGCTGCAACAGAAAGACCAAAATATCTCAATAAGTGAAGCATGTAGGATCAACTAGCTCTTCCAATTTGATGTCCTCCGATGCGTTTAACATGATTGAGTTATGTGCCGATATCGCTCGAGAAACTTGTTGCATGCTCGGACGGTGCTATGGTTTGGGACTTAAGCACAAAAATGCCATCTTTGTCACGTATGCCACTTCCCTAGCACATCACCTTCCGGGTATGGAATTCTTTGATCTAACACTTCTTTTCAGTGGCCAAGAAGCTGTTGAATGGCATGAGGATGATGAAGATGAGGACGCAATAGAAGATATGAGATTGCCTGGATGTCTTCCCATGATCATTTCGAGTGCCACCACTCAAAAGCTATAAACATGGCACTTGTGGTTCACCTCTATTGTGTATGCGAGTTCTACGTAGAGAAAAGAGCAGATTTTTTTTCTAGCTTTTATACAATATCCATGCTTGTTAATCCTAAACCTATTTTGAATAAATTTAGTATCAATTAAGCGCATAGTTTAGATTTCCAATGAAATTTTTAAAAATTTAATTTCTCAAAGGAAAAGTTCCAATTTATAATGGATGGGCCCTAAATCTCAATCAATCTATTATTGAACTTCAAATCCTGTGAATAGCTTTGGATTTGTGTTAGGTACTTAGACGTAAAAGTAAGGTAGTAAGGATGAGGATCTTGTATAAGCATTTTCAATGGTCTATAAAATGAAGTGGGTGAAATTTTGAAGAAACCAATGGACCTAGAGCTACATATCCAAAGGTTGCCTGCAAAGGAAGTCCAATTGGATGAATAGTTGTAGAACCTTAGCCGTGCCAAAATCAGAGACGTGAGCTTCGTATTCTGCATCAGGTAAAAAGTTCTTTCTCAATACATCTTGATGAACATAGGAGGAGAGCATTCAGGTGCATGTAGCACAAAGCATAAGCCATACCTTTAAAAAACATTCACTCTCTTATTTCCAATCAAATATTGTTATCCTCTCTCATTGTTCAATACTCCTTCAAAGCTGCCACATTTCAGGAACTCGTAACCAAAAATGAATGTCGAGAATCAAGCAAAAGCCATAGAGCTTGACGATATTCCGGTGCTGAGCTTCTGGTCACAGGCATGAATCTCCCTTTCAAAATCCTTTTTGACAATTTAAAAGCTTTCGAAACCATCCCCAAGTGTGTAGGAATTGAGCCGCTCAGTTTTATTCCGGTGAACATTAATGCTTGACAGGGGGACAATATTCAAAGGTCTTGACTTATGTTGCCTACAGGAGGATTGTCCATAGAGTGAAAGCTCTAGAACAGGACTTCAGTTGTAACCTAGTTGTCAGAAGCCATAAAGGGGTGGGGGCTTCCGCCCCAGGTCGCCTCAGCCCACCCCCAGGGGGTCTTTGGAATTTCCCCACTAAGACTATTTGAAGAGAGGTGAAAAGTAAATGCAAAGTGGGTCATGTGCAACCTAAAAGGTATCACGACTTGAGATTCGATTGTTGGAGATGTTCGGGCTTTTCAATTGCTATTACTCACCCATTGTTGGGGTAGCTATCCGTAAAGTGCATTGTTGCCAAACCCCAAGTAATCTAAGTAAGGGTATGTGTTCCAGAGACCCTCGGATATATTTCCCTGAGCTGATTGTTCTCGAGCCGGACTCTAATCAAAACTTGTCAGTTTCTAAGGCCTCGTGGAATTTGGACCAGTGAAGTGATTGTCATCTGTGGAAAAATATTGAAGAACTCCACAAACCCACAGCACAAATATCTTGTGGCAATTGGCTGACAAAACATTATTGCCTAGCTGCAGATTGGTGAGCTTGCTTAAGTTACCTATGTGGATGGGATGAGCAGAGAGATTGTATCTAGAAGCACGAGATCCAAAGAGTGACCTAAGCATTCCTAGTTCTTTGGAATAGGACTAGACATCTTATTTTGGTAAAGATTCAGATGTCCAGATTGGTCAAATTCCCCATGGACGACGGGATAAGACCAGGAAGATATTTTGGTAAGATTTAAGGCTTTCCACATGGTCAAATTCCCCATGACGATGGGATAAAGACTTGGACAACTTATTTTCGGAAAGTGAAGGGTATTTAGATTGGAATCAAAATTCCATATGATGATGGGATAGCGACCCGACAACTAATTTTTGAAAAGGATAAAAAGGTTATTGCAGATTCCTCAAGTTCCTATGGACGATGGGATAGGACCGACAACTTATTTTTTGAAAAGTGAAGGTTCTCCAGTTGGTCAAATTCCCTACGGATGAAGGGATAGAGGCTGTAAGATCATGCCTAGCATTGGAAATGTATGAGGGATCTCATTCTTCCAAAGTCCGAAGGGTGGAGCCATAAGTTGATGGTCCATAGACGCTAAAGATATTTCAAATTACTTAGTTTCCTAGAGTCGTAGGGATGATCCATTGAGATCATTGTTTGATAAATCAAGTTCACTGAGAGACCCTCAACTTCCTATTTCTTTGAAGGAACCAAACAAGATTGATTATTGAAAAGCCATAACTTTAAAACAAGTGCTCATGTTTCCAAGGACGAAGGAATTGGACCAGTGATGCGGGTTCGTCCTCTATGTGGAGAATATGAGAGGACTTGAGCCTTCCTATTGCTTTAGGGATGAACAGAAAGTTTAATTAGGCCGCAAGGTATATTTGGTTAAAGTGTCAGCCAAATAGCTCAGTGGGAAGTGGGCCAGTCAAATTATTATTCCTAAGACGAGAAGTTGCAAGATCGCAAGGACCCAAGTTGAATTGGAATATTTTCTAAGGTTATATCGAGGACCAGTTCAGTAAGTAAGCGTGCAGATTGAGCAAGCTCGTGGGGATGTTTCCAAAGAGCAAGTTGTTGGTAAATTTAGAGCGGTCAAATTCAGTGATTGGGAAAAAATTGAGATGATTAAAGCGTACCAGTATGTAGAATTTGAAAGTTCATAGCTTTGTGATGCTACTAGAGGATCACAATCGATTCCGCGCCACGAATAGGAGTGCTTCCATTCCACGGAAGCCAAAGTAGAGCGAACTTCTGCTGTCACGCCGAACCCTACGGCCACGCGATAGACCACTCTATCCATGCTGTACGCCTCCTCGGTCGAATGGTCTACTTAAGCGACTGCCCAGGATGTGTCGCAACCACACAACGGTAGCAAAAATGCGTAACGAAAGCGTGATGAATTAACTATCCCTGTCATCAAGCATGCGAGCAAAATAGAAGAAGGAGAATAACAAATGAAGACTAAAATTTACATATTAAACATCAAACGGGTTGGTGATTACAACAAAAAGGAGCCTGGGGCTTTTAACCTATACGTAAGTCTATTAAAA